>BQNB010128861.1:7172-19213 GCA_026074375.1 Tanacetum coccineum
GTTCCATTAAAATTATTCTCAGAAAGGTCAAGATAAGTTAATTGGGTCATGTTACCAATGGACTCGGGAATTGTGCCAGTAAACTTATTATAAGAAAGGTCAAGATAAGTTAAATGAGTCATGGAGCATATGAACTTGGGAAAGGTTCCATGAAAAGAATTGGTTAAAAGGTCTAGATGACTCAAGTAGGTTAAGTTAAGCAAAGAAAGGGCAATTTCACCTTCAAGACTATAAGGACCGTCCCACAGCGTAAGCTCAGTGACATGACCTGTTTGGTTGTTGCACGTAACCCAAAACCATTGACAACAATCATCGTCATCAGGTCTCCAGGTAGAGAGCCTGTCATATGGGTCATGAAGGAGAGCTTTGAAATCAAGAAGAGCTTGTCTCTCCTTATCAATGCACTTATAAACAGCTTGTCCGGCCGCAGCGACCACTTGGTGGCCATGGTAAGTGGCAGTTGTGGTATTAAACAACAGGATGACAAGTGATAAACTAAACAAAATATGAGTATGCATAAAGTAAAAGTAAATATTTTCTCTCATTGTGTATGTTGTATAAAATTATAGTGATGTTTTTTGATTTGATAATGAACACTATGCCTCTTTGCAGCTTTATATAGACTTTGAAAACAAAGAATTGAACTAGCAGACAGATATAAATTTGTGTGGAGCAGACAACAGTTGGATAAATTTCAGTCCCACATTAGACGACCAAAGACTCAAGTACACATAAAGCAAAATTTATTGATTACTTTTTTTTTCATGCAAAACTAAATAATGCTTGTTAATTAAATTGTTTTTCAAGTGCCCAAATGTCTTTTACATTCACCCATGTGTAGACACGTAATAGTGTAAACCGATAAAATAGATTTATGACCTTGAATATTTTTTATTCGACGCACTTGAAAAAACAAAATAAAATGAAGTAGAAGAGTAAAGATTAGAGGCGGCAAAATGGACGGGCGGGCGGTCACGGGAATCGGGCACGGGTCAAAACGGGCACTAATTGATAAATGGGCTACCGAGAGAATCTTATTTATTTAATGGTTTTTTTGCCCGTTATTTTTCTAGCTTTCTAGCACGTATTATTGTTTTTTATTTGTATCTTTTCATACGTTTTTATAAGTTTTCATACGTTTTCCTCCGTTTTTATACGTTTTATTACGTTTTTTTCCATTTATATAAATTTTTTGACATTTTTTACGTTTACAGATGTTTTCTTCCGTTTTTTTACGATTTCGTCTCTTTTTACGTTTTCAATCGTTTTTTTACGTTTTCGTCCTTTTTTATGTTGTCGTCTGTTTATTTACGATTTCGTCTGTCCGATTTTTATGTTTTCGTCTGCTTTTTTACATTTTCGTCCGTTTTGTACGTTTTCGCCCGTTTTTTACGTTTTGGTCTTTTTTTACGTTTTCGTACGTTATTTTACGTTATTTTCCGTTTCTTTATGTTTTCGTCCCATTTTTTACGTTTTCGTACGATTTTGTACGATTTTGTCCGTTTTCATACGTTTACGTCTGTTTTCGTACGTTTTCGTCCGTTTTTAACGTTTTCAAACAAATTTTTTCGTTTTCGTCCATTTTCGTACGATTTTGTCTGTTTTCCTTTGTTTTCGTACCTTTTTTTACGTTTTCGTTCGTTTTTTAATGTTTTCGTACGTTTTTTACCGTTTCACACACCACGTTTTAAAACATTCCGCACGCTTTTTTTTTTTTACGTTTTCGTTCGTCTTTTTACATTTTCGTCCGTCTTTTACGTTTCCGTCCGTTTTCTACATTTGCGTCCGTTTTCGCACGTTTTTTACGTTTTCGTCCGTTTTGTCCGATTATTTAAGTTTTCGTCTGTAAAAGTAACAAAACGGACGAAAACATATTAGAAATGACGAAAACATAAGTAAACGGACGAAAACGTAAGAAAACAGACGAAAGCGTAAGAAAGTGGGCGAAAATGTAAAAAAACAGACAAAAAACGTACAAAATCGAACAAAAACGGACGAAAATGTAAAAAACAGACGAAAACGTAAAAAAAATACGGAAACGTAATAAACGTACGAAAACGTAAATAAACGGACGAAAACGTAAAATAACAGACGAAAACGTAAACAAAAGGAGAAAACGTAAAAAACGGAGAAAACGTAAAAAAACGAGCGAAAAAGTAAAAAGCGGGCGAAAACATAAAAAACGAAGGAAATCATAAATAAACCAGACAAAATCGTAAAAACCTGATGAAAATGTAAAAAACAGAGGAAAATGTAAAAAACGGATGAAAACTTAAAAAAACGAACGAAAACGTAAAAAAACGAACGAAAACATAAAAAACAGATGAAAGCGTAAAAAACGGGCGAAAACGCAAGAAAATGTTTGAAAACGTGCGAAAACAAACGAAAACGTAAAAAACGGACGAACAAGTAAAAAAACGGACGAAAACGTAAAAAAACGAGTGAAAACGTAAAAAAACATACCAAAACGTAAAATACGGACAAAATCGGACGAAAACGTACGAAATCGTAAGAAAACGTGCGAAAACGTACGAAAACCGACGAAAACGAACGAAAACGTAAGAAAACGGCCGAAACCGTTTGAAGACGTAAGAAAAACGTGCGAAAACGGACGAAAACGTAAAGAAATGTATGAATAGTCATGAAAACGTATAAAACGGACAAAACGGATGAAATCGTTCAAAAACGTATGAAAACGTACAAACACGTATAAATCTAAAACAAAGAATTGAACTAGCATACATATATAAATTTGTGTGGAGCAGACAACACTTGGAAAAAAACCATCCATTAATTTTTTGTCTCACATTAGACGACCAAAGACTCTCAAGTCTTTTTAATATCTAGTTATTGCATGTTCATCAATATATCTTGTGGTGCTGAAATTGTTGTGTAATATGAATAAGGTTCGCAACCCGCGCACTGCCGCGGAGCGCGCGGCACTACTTTCGCAATGGATCAATAACGGCAATTACTATTTATCGGTTGTTAGGAATTACCTTGCAATGAAACGATAACCTCAAAGACTATTTTCGTAAATAATTTAAGGAAGAATTACATATATATCCCTATTTTGCAAAGAAATTACATATATATCCAAACAAACTTAAAAATTACATATATGTCCATCTTTTGCTTCAAAATTACATATATATCCCTCTTTTTAAAAAAATTCGTGAAAAATTCTGAAAAAATTCCACAAGGTCGTGTATGTTAGTACATAAAAAAGTTGTGAAGAAAGTTTTTCTAAAAGTGGATAGTTTTGCCAAAACAAATTGTTAAAAAAATGTTTGTGCATTAAATCATTTTTTTTGCATTAAAAATTCGTTTTCGTACCAAACTTCTTTTTATTTTTTTCATCGAAATATTATTGTGCATCATAGTATATAACGAGTATAAAATTTTGTGAATCAATAAAATTTTTGTAAAGGAAGTTTTTCTAATTTTGAGTTTTTATATTTTTTTAATGCACACAAAACGAAATTATGATGTACAAAAATTTATTAATGCCTAAAATTTTTAACTTGTTATAGTATGATGTGCAATAAAATTTTGATGTAAATAGTCAAAAGAAGTTGGGTATAAAAACGATTTTTTTGGCGCACAAAAAAAAAATTTAATGCACAAATATTTTTTTCATAATATTTTTCGACAAAACTATCCACTTTTAGGAAAACTTCTTTCATAACTTTTTTATGCACCAACATACACAATATTGTGAAAATTTTTAAAAATTTTTCGAGAATTTAAAAAAAAATAAGGATATATACGTAATTTTGAAACAAAATGAGAGATATATATGTAAAAATTAAGTTAGTTTGGATATATATGTAATTTCTCTGCAAATTAGGGATATATATGTAATTCCCCCTTACTTGGGAATCAAATCAAAAAATATGAATCAATTTGCTCAAACGAAAATTTTTCAATCTTCTCAAAATAAAAACTTTCTCAATGGAACCGGAGCATATATATATATATACATATATATATATATATATATATAGGGAAGGGATCAAGTGAGAAGAAAAAATATAATGAGAAGAATAAGAAGGATTTCTAGCCACACATTTTAAATAGGAAAGAGAATTTTAAAGGGAGATGCATGCATTTTTATAGGTGCATCTGAAATGTGTGGTTGTGGTTTCTTCTTATCATTCTCATTATAAGTTTTCTTCTTATTTGATCCTTACTCTATATATATATATATATATATATATATATATATATATATATTAAGAATACAAATTATTTTTCTGTAAAAACAGTACATGCTTTAAAAAAAGATAGATTAATAAGCCTAAAAAAAGTATTTCTCTAGGTAAATCCACAAAAAGCTTACACACAAGAACACATAGATTTATTTATCTAACCTAAAAGTACACTGAAAAGTGCATTCTTTTAAGAATAAAAAACATACGGACTAGAAAAGAAAGACATTTATCCAACGTTTACATATTTCGCTAAAGAATTAAACACATACAATATATATTATTATTACCACTTTTGTCTACAAAAACTATTAGCTAGGAATAAACAAAGGCACAAGTCAACTAGTAAAATGAGAGTACAAAATTGAAAAATGATATACCTTGCTAGCAGGTTCTTGATACTAAGGACACCAGCAGATCTACACAAAATTTTAGTAAAAAATGTTATAAACTTCAAAACTATGAAACAAATATGGATTTATAAAAGCGAATCATGAAAAAAAAAATAAGTATATAAGAAACACTAAAAGAAAACCTTAAAATAACCCATATTTTGAAATGATAAGAGTTTCCCTTTTTTCTTTGGTGTGTGTGTGAGTATATGGGTAGGTGTTTATTTATGAGGGAGAAAGATGAAAGTAAATGGGTAGGTATTTGCTGGTACTGTGTATTTATTAGCAAGCAAGGGAAGCCATCGATTATATATTACACTTGGAGCCAATTCCAATATAAAAATGTAATCTCAATTCCAACCGTTGCATCTCATGTTTATATATCAAACCTACTTAATAAGTTAATACCACTTAAACAAACATGAAGCAGCCCAAAAACAAACGTATGATGCATGCATGTGTAGATTGTTGGGTATTTTCTTAGTCCATGAGGATTAAGAGCCCAACACATTGGGGCCCATCTTGGGTCCATTTAGTCCTTATTTAGGGCATCCTTATGCTCATTATAAAGTGTGAAAAACAAGAGAGAAGAGAGTAAGAAAAGAAAAAAAAAGATTTTCGGAGTTCTTATCACCCAAAACCCAGCAGCAGTGTTTCGTCGATCCCCGGAGTTTGCACCGTCGGATCGTCACGATTTTTGGACTGAAGCTTCCTTGCATATAAAGGAAGGTTTTGACCGTTGGGATCTTGATTTTAAGGCCTGGAAGTTCTGTTTCTTACCCGGGCAGATTGCAAGTTGTTTGGTGATATTCTTCCTTTCTTGTTCTTTGTTTGTTGTCATATATCTTGATATTGATTCCAAGATTATGATGATTGTTGTATGCCTCTAGTGTTATCTAGAGAAGACTTTGTGTACCTCTCTTGCTTGATAGTGGATTTAAGCGGCACTAGGTGTCCCGTGGTTTTTACCCACTTTGGGGTTTTCCACGCTAAAAGCTTGGTGTTCTTGGTGTGTGTTTGATTATCTTTAATACCTGCTGATTTGGTTGATTTGATATTGTTTGGGGGCTGGTTAGAGTTGCTTTTAGTTTGCCTTATTTGTTTACTTCCTCATAGGTTCATACGGGTTTGGGTAAGTGCTGTCAAACGAAGGTTTTGCTTCCGCATTTGTGTTTATACCGTTGTGACCCATTGCACTTTACCCGTCAAATTGGTATCAGAGCTGTAGGCTCTTGGTTGGGGACTTACCTGTTTGAACGATGGAAGCTAATACAAGTAGGATGGTTAATTTGAATGGTTCTAATTATCATGTTTGGAAAGGGAAGATGGAAGATCTCCTTTATGTGAAAGACTACTACTTGCCTGTTTTTAGTACTGAGAAACCTGAGAACAAAACAGATGCAGAATGGACTATTTTGCATAGACAGGTTTGTGGTTATATTAGGCAGTGGGTTGATGATAATGTTTTGAACCATATTTGTGAGGAGACGCATGCTCGTACTCTTTGGAACAAACTTGAACAGTTATATGCTCGAAAAACTGGAAACAACAAGTTGTTCTTAATCAAGCAAATGATGAGATTAAAGTATACTGATGGGTCCCCTGTTACCGATCACTTAAATGTGTTTCAGGGTATTATAAATCAGCTTGCAGGTATGGGTATCAAGTTTGAAGATGAGATTCAAGGCTTGTGGCTTCTTGGTACTTTACCGGATACTTGGGAAACTTTTAGGACATCCTTGTCCAACTCTGCACCAGATGGTGTTATCACCATGGAATTGGCTAAAGGTAGTATTTTGAATGAAGAGATGAGAAGAAAGTCACAAGGTTCCTCTTCACATTCAGATGTCTTGGTCACAGAAAGGCAGGGGAGAAGTAAAAGTAGAGGCCCGAGTAACAGAGGTAATCATCGTAGCAGTTCTAGCAAAGGAAAATTTGCTGATGTTGAATGTTATCACTGCCACAAGAAAGGACACACAATGAAGTTCTGCAGACAGTTGAAAAAGGAGAACAAGAAGAAAAACTACAATAATCAGAAGAACAAGCACAAGAAAGATGATGATGGTGATGACAGTACTGAAGTAAATACCACCACAGATGAGTTCTTTGTTTGTTCAGATTATGATATGGTTAACCTTGCTCATGATGATTCGAGTTGGATTCTTGATAGTGGTGCTACGTGTCATGTTGCAACACGAAAAGAATATTTTTCATCTTACACACCAGGTGATTTCGGTGTTGTTAGGATGGGTAATACTGGGCTATCTAGGATTGCTGGTATTGGAGATATTTGTTTGAAGTTTGACACAGGGATGGAATTGGTTTTGCATAATGTGAAACATGTCCCGGATATGAGACTCAATATTATCTCAACAGGTCTTCTTGATGAAGATGGTTACCACAACAGTTCTGGTAATGGCTTGTGGAAAGTGACTCTCGGATCATTGATTGTTGCAAGAGGGAAAAGGGAATCCAAGTTATACATGACACATCCGAAGATCTCCAAGAGCATTGTCAATGCTATAGACAATGATGATATGACCGAGTTATGGCATAAGAGACTTGGTCACATGAGTGAAAAAGGGATGTCTATTCTTTCTAAGAAGAATGTGTTATCCGGTGTGCATGATATTAACCTGAAGAAGTGCTCTCACTGTTTGGCAGGAAAGCAGACTAGACGTGCTTTTAAGAGTCGTCCTTCTTTTAGGACGGAGAACATACTTGATCTGGTACATTCCGATGTTTGTGGTCCCATGAAGACTAAGACACTTGGTGGGTGTTCGTATTTTGTCACTTTCATCGATGATCATTCAAGGAAGGTTTGGGTATACACCTTGAAGACTAAAGATCAAGTATTGGATGTGTTTAAGCAGTTTCATGCTTTAGTTGAGAGGCAGACAGGGAAGAAACTTAAATGTATTCGAAGTGATAATGGAGGTGAATACATTGGCCCCTTTGACGCGTATTGTAGAGAGCATGGAATTCAGCATCAAAAGACTCCACCGAAGACACCGCAATTGAATGGCTTGGCAGAGCGGATGAATAGAACCTTGGTTGAGAGAGTCAGATGTTTGCTTTCACATGCAGGGTTGCCTGCTTCTTTTTGGGGTGAGGCTTTGAATACGGCGGTACATGTTATTAATTTAACCCCTTGTGTTCCTTTGCGTTTTGATGTTCCTGACAGGGTTTGGAGCGGCAAAGATGTTTCATACCATCATTTACGAGTCTTTGGATGTAAGGCATCTGTGCATATTCCCAAAGATGAAAGATCAAAGCTTGATGTGAAGAATAAGCCATGTGTGTTCCTCGGGTATGGTCAAGATGAACTTGGGTACAGGTTGTATGACCCAGTACAAAAGAAACTTGTTCGCAGCCGAGATGTAGAGTTTGACGAAGATCAAACTTTGAAAGATGTTGAGAAGACTGAGAAGGAGACAATTCCTCAACATAATGATGATCCTATTGACTTAGATCCGGTTCCTCCAAAACATTTTGATGCACAGTTTGGAGATGATATTCAGAATGATGAAGAACAAAATGATGAAGAACATGGTGCTGATGATGTTGATGCTCAAGAGCAACCAAACCTAGATGAAGACGTTCATCCTGAGTTGCCAGTGCCTATGCCACCATTTGTTCTGACGAGTAATTGGTTCGCGATTTTTAGTAATACAAGTTTCTTGTGTATCAGTTGTTTATCATAGTTTATCATTTATTTGTTAACTCGGATGTAACTTGTAAGAGTGTATCATTCAATTTGCGAATAAAATGTAGTATATTTATATTAATAGACTTTTGTGAATCAAAATTATGTATCATATGTATCAGCTATAAATGATGGCGTATCAAGTTTTTTTGTGGTTGTACATCAATTTTTATGTATAAGATTTAATTTCATGTATCTACTATTAATTAAATCACATGTTAATTAATAGATTCAATGGTTAAGATCACTTATCATTTTAACAACTTTAAGCTACTACACTACAATAACCCTCCTCTCTCTCTCTCTCTCTATATATATATATATATATATATATATATATATATAGTGTAACTTTATTTTCAGCAACAAATTAAGTGCGAAACTCTCAAAAACATACATGCACGTCTTCCATAATCGTATTTCTACACATATGTTCTAAATAGAACAAATATGTTTTAAAAAAACATATTTGTTTTAAGGAATTTGATGAGAAATTGAAAATATAAAATTTTTCTTTGAAAGTGTGTATATTCAAAAAAAAAAATTGTATTTCCAATTTCTCATCAAATTCTTTAGAAAAAATATGTTTTTTTTAAAACATAGAGTTAAGTACATTTTTGGTCCTTGTGGTTTGGTGCGTTTTCACTTTTGGTCCAAAAACATAGTTTCGTTCCACTTTTAGTCCAATTCCGTAAATTTGGACTAAAATTTTTGGACTAAAAGTGAAACGAAACTATGTCTTTTGGACCAAAAGTGTAACGAAACTATGTCTTTTGGACTAAAAGTGGAACGAAACTATGTCTTTTGGACCAAAAGTGAAAAACGCATCAAACCACAAGGACCAAAAATGTACTTAACTCTAGAATGTATGTTTGGGAACTTTTACAAATTGTATAATGTATGCTAAAGTGGCTGTTCTTTTTTGGTGTGGGCGCGCCACACAAGTTGGACACTTGTCAAATTTCCTATTATACACTTGTCAAATTTTTGATGAAGTCACACTTGAAAATGTTTTTTTTATACTAGAAAGTAAATGCATGTCGAGTAAATTGACCACAACAACGACAATACCCAATTTTGTTTGAGCTATGAGAGAGGTGGACTATAGACAAATCATACCCCTGGGGCAATAGGGATGGTGATGGTGGATGGATTTGGTAATTGGTAAAAGACTAGAAATGACAAATTGTGTGAGTTAACTAAGAAAGAGTAGATATATTTCTCTTTAACGTTTTTTTTATTGTGATTACGGAAGCCAGATTAATTTAAATCGTTCATCCATGTGGTTTGCATTGACTGCAGAGGTTCGTTATTTGACAAAAAAATGCCCCCTTCGTTTTTAACTGATATATGTTTTCCACTATTTGTCCTTTTTTTAACGGGCTTCACTAGTCATTAGATAACTAGACCTGGGTGTTTTTGTCCTTTTAGGTCGGAACATGAGGTTAGAAAAGTCTTTTTTTATTTCTTTATTTCTTTCTAAAATGTTGGTGCACATAAGTAAATAATTTACAGTTTCTCTCTTCTTTGTCACTTTCTTTTATGCTTCTATATTTAAGCAAGGGTTTTTCTAACTTGTGTCATAGGGGCACAAGTTAAAGAGAGGCCACCAGTTTGTGTGTCACCCTCTGAATGGCTAGTAGTCATTGAGTGATACTCATATCAGGTCCCACAGCCACTAACTTGCCACTCAGAAGATGACACGCATGCAGTGAACATTCATTAACTTGTGCCCCTGAAGCACAAGTTAGAAAAATCTTTCAAACAATGAACACCATTTACATTATCAAATTACCTCATCATTTACATCTTCGAATAAAAAATTGTTTTATCCCATTAAACAGAAGCTTTGTGATAACAAAAAGTTTTGAAAACCCGCGCTTCGCTGCGGAGAGTTTTGTTAATTTTTCCAATTTAACATAACTGTTTTTTTAGTTGCTTATTGTTTTAAAAAATTTTGAAACTCGCGTTTCGTTGTGGTGAGTTTTAGCCCGTGTTTTTGGAGAAAAGCATTTTAGAAGATTAAGTCCTGAAGTAGTTTTATGATATAGCTAACGTATAGCTTATATCCAATAGACATCATGTATTAGAGTTTAAGTTATTAAACATAGTATTGTAACATCAAGTAATAGTAACAATAAAAGAAGTAGCAGACAAGATTAGTTCAACGACTTGTGATTTCACATGGACACGGAACCCATACAATTCTTAATTCCATAACTAAACCAATGTACACAATTCGAACTATATCTACATTGAAGAACTGCATTAGTAACTATTGATTAAAACTATATATAGAAAAATCATGTCATGTATTTCTCCAGGAGTAAGCATATTCGATTCATACAATAACTAAACATTCATATTATTGTTAACATCAGTCATTTAGTCAAGTACTCTTAGAACTGTTGGCCAAAACATATAAAATAACCAAAAAAAATGTTTACCAATACAGATATAGAATATCAACATGTCAAAATGTTTGTGTTACAATGCGCATTTAACATCCAAGCCTCGTCTTTCACTGTACCAAATTTTCAAATTATACAACTTCTATAAGATATTTCTAGCAATGTATCTTTGTAATCCTTTCATATTCCTCATGATACAAAGAACTCAAATCATGGAGTCATTTCTCTTCTACCACTTTACATTTGTAGAAGCTCGAAAAGAAAACACCCAACTGAGAAATTTTGCAAAACACCAATCCCCAATGTTAAGCTTGCAGCTACCATAACATGTAAAAGATTGTGTTTATCTGGATATAATTGCAATGTTTGTGTTCGCTTTTGGTGTGGGATCACGTATAGTTGTTATAACCAAATGCAAGATTATTACATACTTAAGGGGTGTTTGGATTAGCTTGTTTTGTAGGATTGTGGACTTATTTGAATATGAAAAAGCTCATAAGCCCTTTTTCGGCCTATGAATCTATTAAGTTGGCGCGCTAAGCTTGTAGACTTAAATAAGCCATGAACTCATAAGGCAGAAAAAATGCCTGCTGAGCTTTTTTAAATTGCGTAGCTATTTTAGGATGGGGATTCCAGTGCCACAGCGCCTTACAATTTAAAGGCATCTTTCATGGTAAGTACACAATGGCCAAAATAGACCTGCAACTAATCCTTTAACACCGACTTTTAGAGACATGCCCTTCCGTCTCTAAAAACAACCTTTCTCCTAGATGCAAAAAAGAAACTTATATTTAGGTATGTTTACAACAAAATTCAATGGTACCAAGTATAATAAAAGACACAATCATCGAAGGCGAACTCACCAAATCAAATCCTTCCACTCTAACCATTAACCTTCCACCACCGCAGTCGCAACCACATCAAAAATCAAATCATATGAACTACAGAAAAACCCCAAAGCTTATAAAAACCACTAACATTTATACAAAAACGAAACTTTACTTCAGCAAAGGAATACGTAACTTACCCAAAAGTTTGTTGTAAAAATCGAATCAGACCTAAATTAATTTTTAGGGAATAGGATTAGCTTTTACACTTATTTCAGTTTCATGTTTTGCAATTGTCTTCTCATCCATCGTGAAAACCCTACTGGTATTCCCGCTCCTGAAAATACCGTTTGTTTGTAACATCCCGCTCCGATAAAGAGACCAAGAGTCACATTATGGTGTCATATCAGAACATAAAAACGCAAGCGAAAGACTTTATTAAATAAAAATACTAAGTCATGAAACAAAATGACTTCCAAAAGTATTAAACTCTA
>BQNB010128862.1:0-19213 GCA_026074375.1 Tanacetum coccineum
AAAGAATACATAAAAATATATGTGTCAAATTTATGAAAACAAAAACTTGAAAAAAGAGGAGATAAATAATAAAAACAACTAAACCATAGTCAAATTACTAAAAAGTCAACGTTGACCAAACGTTCCAGTTCATAGCAAAACACAAAAGTGAAATATTCCTAAAAAATAGGATCTGGCGATCAATGGTGATTCCCTTTATCAACCCTTAATCTTCCTGTAATAAATCCTAATCCTTCTCCGATACGTAATAACGTTCGATCCCTGTGATTGTATCGATGAATTGTATCCTTTAATTGGTTTTATGATTGGTTCGACGTAGTTGCTAAATCTAGGGTTTTGATCTTGATCAATTCTCTTGATTGGAGTGATATTCACCTCTCATTGATCGATTGTGGATTCATATTTTTCTGATCTCCTTGGATTTATCATTATCATGTGTGACGAGTTTCATTAGGGTTTGATTTTTTTATTATTTTTTTAGGGTTTTGTCGTCTGCTGTTTCTTTTTAAGGTTTGGTTGTTCCTCTTTTTGTCACCATGCCTGCTCAACGTTCTAATGAAGACCAAGCTGTTCGTATTTCTAAATCTATTTTTGTAACCAATTTTCCTGATAATCTTGGGTCGAAGGAATTGTGGAAGGTTTGCGAGGGGTATGGGAAGGTGATAGACGTTTTTATTCCTAATCGTAGATCCAAAGCAGGTAAACGTTTTGCTTTTGTCAGGTTTATTCGTGTTAACGATTTAGATCGTTTGGTTGGAAATCTTTGTACGATTTGGATTGGTCGTTTCCATCTCCATGCCAATGTTGCCCGTTTTGAACGTGCAAACAAACCTGTAAAACCATCGGGGCCTTCTCAATCCAATGCGCATGGTACATTTGGGTCATTTGTTTCTGCTGCTAGAGACTTTCCACCATTGATTGCCTCTGTTGCTCCTGTATCTTCCTCACCGGCGTTGGTTTTGGATGATTCTTGTGTTGTTGAACGTGACCTCTCATGTCATGTCATGGGGCGTGTGAAAGATATTAACTCCATTCCTAACCTACGGATTCTATTAGCTAAGGAAGGTTTTGAGCATGTGAAGCTGTCGTATTTAGGTGGGTTATGGGTGTTGATAGAATTGGATAACGAGGGTTCTAAGCAAAATTTTTTGGATCATGTAGGCGTTAACTCTTGGTTCTGTACGCTTCTTAATGCCTATAATGATTTTGTTAGTGATGAACGTGCTGTTTGGGTGGACATTGAAGGTATCCCACTTCATGTTTGGTCTCGAGAAACGTTTGCCAAGATTGGTAACAAAGATTGCCAACCAAACGATCTAAATCGTTAACACGAATAAACCTAACAAAAGCAAAACGTTTACCTGCTTTGGATCTACGATTGGGAATAAAAACGTCTATCACCTTCCCATACCCCTCGCAAACCTTCCACAATTCCTTCGACCCAAGATTATCAGGAAAATTGGTTACAAAAATAGATTTAGAAATATGAACAGCTTGGTCTTCATTAGAACGTTGAGCAGGCATGGTGACAAAAATAGGAACAACCAAACCTTAAAAAGAAACAGCAGACGACAAAACCCTAAAAAATAAAACCCTAATGAAACTCGTCACACATGATAATGATAAATCCAAGGAGATCAGAAAAATATGAATCAACAATCGATCAATGAGAGGTGAATATCACTCCAATCAAGAGAATTGATCAAGATCAAAACCCTAAATTTAGCAACTACGTCGAACCAATCATAAAACCAATTAAAGGATACAATTCATCGATACAATCACAGGGATCGAACGTTATTACGTATCGGAGAAGGATTAGGATCGAACCATAGGTGAATATAAAAAGTCCATGTGCCTTCGTGTGATCAATTTACGGATATTTTCATCAACGGATTGCCGTCTGCTTTATTTGAAGAGTTTGAGCGTCCGGTGTCCTCCCGCTCTCACTGCGAGGGAGTGTTAGCCCGTAATATTATTGTATCTTTGTAATGGGCTCAAGCCCACATCTAGAATCATCCAAACTATTGTATATATTCTTTCATGTATCAATAATATTTGACAGACAAATTTATGCGAACATACACTAAATAGGGGTGAGAAGAAAAACCGAAAAAACCGAAAACAGAAAACTAAAACCAAACCGAATCGAAAATAACTGAAATGAACTAATAATCGAACCGAATTTACCAAAACCAAAACGAAACGAACTACTAATTCGATTATCGGGTTGGATATGAGTTTGACAATCGGAACCGAAAACCAGACCGAATACCAAATTCATAAATAAAATTATTAAACATGAGACCGAAAAAATAAACCCGCACAAAATACAAAAAAAAAATTAACGTCTGTAGCAACGCGATTCGCGAAAAATTATGGCTTGCGGCAACGCGCCAGCTATGTAATCAAATCGCACAAAAATAAGCCCCGCCACAACGCACGGAAGGTCCAGCTATTACGCAATCAAAAATCGCTCTACGCTAAGAAAAATAAATTAAAACTTAAAAAAAATATTTAACGTCCCGCAGCAACGCGCGGGCAATTATGCTTGTTATTTAACTATGTTTTTATCGAAGAGTTCGACAGAAAATAGTCTTGCATTCTCTTTTCATTAAGTAAAGTTTGATGCGGTGGATCTTCAACTTATATTGTCAAGTTTGTAGCGTTGAGAGATATAATAAAAAATCTCTACATTGATCATTAATTGATAACCAATATTTCTTTTTGACTAGTTATTCACAATACTAACAAGTGTAAGCACTAGTAGCAAGAGAAAATTTTCATTTTGACTAGTGTAGCACATCGCATATTCAGTATGAAGAGAAATTGATTCACTGACTGCCACTTAACCATGGGTGTGTTTGCAGAATTTTTTAAAGTTGCGAACAAGAGAAAATTCTAAAAAGACAATATATATGACAGTACTAATATGACACATGTCCAAAACTTAAAGAATAGCAATAAAACAAGAAGGATTCATCGAGAATATAAATTATTATATTATATTATAATACTACACATTTGTCAAGTTATAACAAGTCGTTTTTTACTTGCTACAGTGCTTACGATGAACAGTGTTAAAGTGTCCGGCTCACTGGGCTTCTATTTTGGGCCGGCCCATTTGGTAAATTTTTTTAAAAACGCAATAAAAAAATACTCGGCACAAAATAAAAATTAAAAAATTACAAAAGTGCTGATTTATTCAGATCAAAAAATACCCGCTACATGAGGCCCAACACATAAGCCCATATGGAAAAAAAAACTATTAAACATAAGACAAAATAATATAAAAAAAATTGTTCGGCACAACATAGAAATTTATTTTTTTTAAATATTGATTTTTTTCAGATCAAAAAATACTCGCGCCATAAGACCCAACATATAAGCCCATATAATAAAAACAAACATATAAACATGAGACCGAAAAAATAAACACACACAAAATAAATATTATTTTTTTTAAATACTGATTTCTTCAGATCAAAAAATACCCGTGCCATGAAGTCCATCACATAAGCCTATATAAAAAAACAAACTATTAAACATGAGACCGAAAAAAATAAGCACACACAAAATAAATAAACAAATTAAAAATAAATAACGCCCCGCAACAACGCGCGAACAATCATGCTTGTTCTCTACTCTACTACGGAGTACATTACAAAGACAAAAAGCTTATAATAACTATATATATCAAGGTTTTCAAGATCGAGATTCTACCCAGGATCATTTTCGTCTTTACGAGATCGAGATCGAAGATCGAATTGAGATCTTAAGATCCTACTATAATGTCGTTTTCTTAATTGTCTTTGTAATATTATACAAATCTATAAATTACTACTGTCATAAACACAAAATTATATGAAAATTTATAGAAATGTTGTCATAAATTATGCTTATGAAATATTTAAGAAGATTAACATGTTGTTTTTTTAATTGTGCAAAACACAATTCATAAATTTCTAGTCTTTTAGTTTGAGGTTCGAGAAAACTAAGATCGGATTAGATCTTAAGATCCTATGCGCAAGATAAGAATCCTATAAGATCCTAAGCTTGCAAAGATCCTATGTAAGATCTGGATCGTTTTTGCTTTACAGTATCGTAAAATCGTAAGATTTTAAGATCAGGATCGGGATCTTAACAACCATGATATATATACATATATATATATGTATATATACATATATATTCAATTTTATCATTTTACATATCCTTTTCTGGATTTAGTGAGCAATTTGGGGTTGACAAAGACAACAACTTTAAATTTACGATGGGTTAGTGCTAATCGACGAGCCTAAAAAATAGACAAATATACACATCAAGAGTAAACATTTATACGAGTGTGGTGAGGTTTCTTATAGCTTGTAAGTCGCCTTAAAGGGATTTAATAAACACTTAATAAAAAACAATGGATGAAGAAAAAAATATCCCTCCAGACCCGTATACTGAGAGTTCTGTAAAACTTAATCCAAACTCTATAGCAACAAGCTTGCATTTAACTTAATCTCAACAAGTTAGTTATGCAAATGTTGTTACCATAAAAGTGCTTTAGAGTTAAGTAGCATAAAATTGGTCTTGTTGGTTTGGGACGAAAGTGCAGATTTGGTCCGTTCTAATTTTGAAGTGCAAATCCGTCTGCCCTTTATTTTGGAGGTTTCGTTGTACTTTTGGTTCATTTGGTTCGAATTGAAATGACCACAAATTCCTTTACTACAATGTGGCCAAACGCAAGGACCATTTTTGCACTTAACTCTAACGCACTTTATGGGTAACAAACATTTGTCATATCTAAATTGTTTGTAGATTAAGTTAAATGAAGCTCTAGTTGCTATAGAGTTTGGAGTAAGTTTTACAGAACTCTCGGTATACGGGTTTGGAGGGATATTTTTTTCTTCATCAATTGTTTTTTATTAAATGTGTTTATTAAATCCCTTTAAGGGCGACTTACAGCTAAGAAACCTCACCCACCACTCGTATAAATGTTTACTCTTGATGTATATATTTGTCTATATTTTTTAGGCTCGTCGATTAGCACTAACCCATCGTAAATTTAAAGTTGTTGTCTTTGTCAACCCCAAATTGCTCACTAAATCCAGAAAAGGATATGTAAAATGATAAATTGATTTTCCTTAAAAAAAAAATTAGTACTGTAAATAGTTAATAGAAAAACAGATGCATAAATAACATGAAACGCCATCATCAAACATAAAAGATACAAAATAAGAAGTGGCTTACAAGTGCTTGATAAATAACAATTCTTAATTTTTATACTATCATAACATAATAATAACAAAAAAACTATGTAAAATATAAAAAAAAAAAATGGGATTCAGAATGAGTAGGAGGTTATTTGTCAATCACTTAGCATAAAATGCTTCAGAAGACATTGTCAAATACTTTTCATCATCAATATTCCCACCTTACAAACACATCAAACAAAAAAAAACATAAATACTATTAAAAGAAAATGTACATGTTAATTATAGTTTCTCTCGGACAAATGCCTCGATATGTCGTCATGATTGAATGGATAATCAGACTCGTCATCATTAGTTAATCGTCATTGAGAAACTACTTTTAAAACATAAAATTATTTAAGAAAAATGTTAAACCTATATATTAAAAAAAATGGCTACCTAAATCATTTGAGAGAGACTTGAGAATGAGTTTTTGTGAATAACATATGTTTGCGGTGATATATAATAAGGAGAAAAGGTGCTTTTTAGGGTTTACCTCTAGCTCTAGGGCATCACTTTTGTATTGGGCCTCTTAAATAGGCCTACTATTTTTGTGGGCTTCTGATTCAGATTTTTTTAATATTAGTACTACAAATTTTCCTAATTTTTTATAATAAAAAGTAAGATTAATTTCATATATCACTTTATTTTCATGATTAATTTTATATATACTTAAAGTGTAAGTATTGAATACATAATGTACAATGTTTTTATGCATGTTTAGGTATATATGAAATTTCCACCTAAAAGAAAGAGAGATATGAAATTGCCAAAAAAAAGTAAATACCAACACATACAAAATTAGAGGTTGTTGCCAAAGTTTCGTCTCAAGTCTCAACGGTAGTCTAATGCGAAGGGACATGTAGCGTAACGTGAAGATAACCGGTGATATTTCATCGTTACGTGTTTCACTATTCACATGTCTTCATGATGTTACGCGATTCACCTTTCACATATTAACAATGTAGCCTTATAGTTTTTATAAACCCAATAGTTTTGTGAAACACACAAATATAGCTATATCCGAAGAAAAAGAAAGACTACGTAACATGATTCTCATAATCTCATGACTAACAAATATGCTTAAAAATGTGCATAATAATAAGATTTAAGATCAAGCCATCAAGGTGAACGTTAGAAAAGCAAGATTTGCAAAACATGTGTTAACCAAAAGATGGATTAAGCTTATTTATAGTCGTGTATTTGATGTCTCCGTATTATTGCTATGTAAATAAAAAATAATCCTCTTAACCAACAAATTAAGACGTTTCACGTTGGACATGCACTAAGTTCCTGTTTTCATATTTTTTTGGGATAATAAAAAAAATGTATCTAATTGCAATTTTGTATAAATTTTTTTCTATTAAAACACAAACCTTTCAAATTTTGACTTTTGTGTATATTTTGTTGATGTATGTATATATACGTTAATATGTACTCCATCCGTCTCAAAATTATTGTCCACGGACAAAAAATACACAATTTAATAAAGAAGCATAAATTATCGCTTTGGTTTTTACAAAAGAACAAAAAAAACAGTTTTACCTTTTAATAATTAATTATTATTTTTTTATTTCTGTAAATATCAACTTTGACTAAGAGTAATATGATAAACTAAAAAAAAGCAACTATTTTTTTTAGTAATGGACAATTATTTTGTGAAATAAAAAAAAGAAAGATATAGCATGATTCTGCATGAATGAATTCCTGAACCCACGCAATGTAATTGAAATTATTCTTTAATATTTAATTTGAGATGACACAAGAGAAATAATAAATACAATGATTTTGTACTAATATTCTGATGAATTACGTTTTGACATGCTTTCAGTTTTGTGATTTTGAGTTATATGTTCTTAATTTTTAATTGTTTTTAATGTTGAAGAGAAGGGTAAAATAGTCACACAAATTATCAAAATAGAGTTTTACATATTAAAGGCATTTATTTAAAGTTTAATTGTATATTTGGATATTTTTATGAATTTTTTAATTTTTGAAAAGATATTGACGTAAATAAAAACTTTACAAGGATATTGATGTAATTTATAGTTTTTGCAAGGATATAAATAAAATTCTTCCTAAAGATTAATATTGATTGAATTCTTGTAAATTACATAAAAAAGCATGCTTAGTTTTCCGAAATTATAATTATTAATTAAAAGGTTTTCGAATCATCATCAAAAAATAAGAAAGAGATGTGTGTGGATGGATCTCTTCTCCGATCCATTATCAATATATTATCTTGCCGACACATAGGTAGATAGATCCTAATCCTTCTCCGATACGTAATAACGTTCGATCCCTGTGATTGTATCGATGAATTGTATCCTTTAATTGGTTTTATGATTGGTTCGACGTAGTTGCTAAATCTAGGGTTTTGATCTTGATCAATTCTCTTGATTGGAGTGATATTCACCTCTCATTGATCGATTGTGGATTCATTTTTTTCTGATCTCCTTGGATTTATCATTATCATGTGTGACGAGTTTCATTAGGGTTTGATTTTTTATTATTTTTTTAGGGTTTTGTCGTCTGCTGTTTCTTTTTAAGGTTTGGTTGTTCCTCTTTTTGTCACCATGCCTGCTCAACGTTCTAATGAAGACCAAGCTGTTCGTATTTCTAAATCTATTTTTGTAACCAATTTTCCTGATAATCTTGGGTCGAAGGAATTGTGGAAGGTTTGCGAGGGGTATGGGAAGGTGATAGACGTTTTTATTCCTAATCGTAGATCCAAAGCAGGTAAACGTTTTGCTTTTGTCAGGTTTATTCGTGTTAACGATTTAGATCGTTTGGTTGGCAATCTTTGTACGATTTGGATTGGTCGTTTCCATCTCCATGCCAATGTTGCCCGTTTTGAACGTGCAAACAAACCTGTAAAACCATCGGGGCCTTCTCAATCCAATGCGCATGGTACATTTGGGTCATTTGTTTCTGCTGCTAGAGACTTTCCACCATTGATTGCCTCTGTTGCTCCTGTATCTTCCTCACCGGCGTTGGTTTTGGATGATTCTTGTGTTGTTGAACGTGACCTCTCATGTCATGTCATGGGGCGTGTGAAAGATATTAACTCCATTCCTAACCTACGGATTCTATTAGCTAAGGAAGGTTTTGAGCATGTGAAGCTGTCATATTTAGGTGGGTTATGGGTGTTGATAGAATTGGATAACGAGGGTTCTAAGCAAAAGTTTTTGGATCATGTAGGCGTTAACTCTTGGTTCTGTACGCTTCTTAATGCCTATAATGATTTTGTTAGTGATGAACGTGTTGTTTGGGTGGACATTGAAGGTATCCCACTTCATGTTTGGTCTCGAGAAACGTTTGCCAAGATTGGTAACAAATGGGGCGAGGCTTTGGATATCGAGGATAATTTTGGCTCCTCTTTTGCTCGTAAGCGGTTGTGCATCTTAACAAAACAACCAGAATCTATATTGGAGAAATTCAAGGTGATTTTTAAAGGCAAGGTGTTTGTGGCTCGGGCGAAGGAACTTTTTACTTGGAATCCGAGTTTTCTTGAACCTAAGGAGTCTGTTTATACCTCGGATGACGAATCAAAGCATGGCGCTAAAATTCTTAATGATGGGGCGCAGAATAGTGATGTCGAGTCAGATGATGAATGTAATGTGGATGGTGTTTCCGAGACAATTTTCAGTGATAATGTGGATGAATGTAATGTTGATGGTCATGGTAAGGAGACGGACAAACATCAATCAGAGGATCCGTTTGGTTTTTATGATTTATTGAATAAACTTCCCGCTAAAGGCGTTCGTGATGCGAGTACCTCTTTATCGCATCCTCCTGGTTTTACCCCTAAAACTTCTGTGACGCACGCTAATGTTGGTGAGATTTGTGAAGATGGTCCTACTAATGGAGAAGACATGGTGAATATGCCTAGGGTGGATGCTAAGGTTATGGACCATTCACAGGAGGTCCATGATTCCTCTAATGGAGAATCAGTTTCTTCCTTTTCACATAAAGTTCATAACGGTGGCTCTATTCTTGACATTTTGGATGACATGGTTCGGGTTGGACATTCTATGGGTTATAATTTGGATGGGTGTTTGAAAGATATGGAACGCATTATTGGCTCACAAGGAGATGAAGATGTTTTTAAATGAATATTCTTTCTCTCAATATTCAAGGTCTTGGGCACAAGACGAAAAAGGAGTGGGTTAAGGAGTTAAATTGTAAGCATAGGATCAATTTTTTAGCGTTGCAAGAGACAAAGATGGATTGTATTTCTCATATGGACGTAAAGTCCCTATGGGGAAATTCAAACTTTGATTTTGTTGCCAGTGACTCATTAGGGAATTCTGGTGGTATTCTTTGTATTTGGGAGGCTTCTATCTTCAAGAAAGATGGCGCTACTATTTCTGATAATTTTATAGCTATTTACGGCACATGGTTACCTCGTAATGTCAAGATTCTTTTGGTGGCGGTTTACGCTCCTCAACAGCCTGGGAGCAAAAGGGCTCTTTGGGATTTTTTATCTAATCTTGTACGGAGATGGAACGGCGAAGCTATTATAATGGGTGACTTTAATGACGTTCGGACTATGGATGAAAGACTTGGTTCGTCTTTCAATGTTTCTAGTGCACGGTGTTTTGATCGGTTTATTGTGTCTTCTGGTCTTGTGGATGTCAAGTTGGAAGGGTACTCGTTTACTTGGTCGCATCCCTCAGCCTCCAAAATGAGTAAATTAGATCGCTTTCTTGTTACGGAAGGTATTATCTCGCTTTATCCGTCTATTTCAGCTTTGTGTCTTGACCGTCACTTGTCCGATCATCGTCCTATTCTTTTGAGGGAAGTTTTGTCTGATTTTGGTCCGACTCCGTTTCGGTTCTATCAATCTTGGTTAAGGATGGAGGGTTTTGATTCGATGGTGGAGCATGCGTGGTTGTCTTTTTCGCATTCTGATTCCAATGCTATGGTTAGGTTCAAGAAGAAATTGCAAGACCTTAAGTCTATTATTCGTTTATGGGTTAAAGATAAAAAGTTTCATCTTCATAACGCAAAGAATTCCCTACAGAATGATTTGATCTCTATTGATAAAGACTTGGAAAGGGGAAACGTTTCTGATGACATCCTTCTCAATCGGATGGATCTAAACCGACGGCTGCAAGATATTAAACTTTTGGAGGTTAAGGATCTGGTTCAAAAATCTAAAATCAAATGGGCTATCGAAGGAGATGAGAATTCTAAATTCTTTCATGGTATTATTAATAAGAAAAGGTCTCAGTTGTCGATTCGTGGTGTTTTCGTTGAGGGCACTTGGTGTACTGATCCGAGTATTGTGAAGGAGGCATTTAAGAATCACTTTGAAGTTCGATTTCAGCAACCGTGTCATGATCGTCTCAAACTTAATGCTCCTTTTCATAATCGGTTATCTTCGGATCAGGTGGATGAGCTGGATAGGGCAGTATCGAGGGACGAAATTCGTAGGGCTGTTTGGAACTGTGGCGAGAATAAGTCTCCTGGCCCCGATGGTTATACGTTTGAATTTTTTAGAAAGTATTGGAGTCTTGTCGGAGCGGATTTTTGCGATGCGGTCGACTATTTTTTTAAGTCTGGTACGTTTCCAAGGGGGTGTAACTCGTCTTTCATCGCCTTAATTCCTAAAGTTAATGATGCTAAGTTCGTTAATGATTTTCGGCCTATCAGTTTGATTGGATGCGTTTATAAGGTGATCACGAAAGTCTTAGCTAATCGTTTGGCTACTGTTATATCCGATTTAGTTTCCGAGACTCAATCGGCCTTTGTTGCTAATAGACAAATATTGGACGGTCCTTTTATCTTAAATGAGATGTTAAACTGGTGTAAGAGAAAAAAGAAGCAAGCTATGTTTTTTAAGGTTGATTTTGCTAAGGCGTATGATTCGGTTCGGTGGGATTATCTCTTGGATATTCTTCATGCGTTTGGGTTTGGGCCGAATTGGTGTAGGTGGATCCGTGGTACTTTTACTTCCTCCATGGCTTCCATATTGGTTAATGGTAGCCCAACGTCCGAGTTCCCTTTTTGTTGTGGGTTGAAACAAGGTGATCCGTTGGCCCCTTATCTTTTCATTCTTATTATGGAGTCGTTACATATCTCTTTCTCCCGTGTTGTTGATGATGGGCTGTTTAAAGGTTTTCAATTGCATGGCTCGGTTAATATTTCTCATCTTTTTTATGCTGACGATGCCATGTTCATTGGAGAGTGGTCCGAACAGAACTTACATAATATTGTTAAAGTTCTTAATTGCTTCCATCTTGCGTCGGGTCTTAAGATCAACATTGCTAAGAGCCAAGTCTTGGGTGTCGGGGTTTCTCAGAATGTTGTTGTGCAGGCGGCGAATAGGATCGGGTGTGCTGTTTTGAACACTCCTTTTCGTTATCTTGGTGTGACGGTTGGGGAGTGTATGTCTCGGAAGTCGGCTTGGGTTGGCTTGGTGAACAAACTCCAAGCCCGGTTATCTAAATGGAAGGTTAAAACCCTTTCCATAGGCGGCAGATTGACCCTTCTTAAATCCGTTCTTGGGGCCTCTCCAATTTATTATATGTCAATCTTTAAGGTTCCAAAAGGCGTGTTGAAGACTATGGAATCTATCCGTAGTAAGTTCTTCAACGGTGTTGATTCTTCGGATAGAAAGATTTCGTGGGTAGCTTGGGACAATGTCTTAGCGTCCAAACTGAACGGTGGTCTTGGTGTCTCAAGTTTCTTCGCGTTGAATCGTGCTCTTTTGTTGAAGTGGGTGTGGCGCTTCATTTCTGGCGATGGCTCTTTATGGTGTAAAGTTATTCAAGCGATTTATGGCTCAAAGTTTGATCTTCATGTGACCGATCAACCCTCGATTTGGTGCTCTATTTTACGTGAAGTAAAATCTTTGAAAGATTCTGGTTTTGATTTTTCTTCGCATTGTAAGAAGCGGATTGGGGACGGGTCTTGTACTAGTTTTTGGTATGATATATGGTTAGCTGATGCCCCTCTTTGTGTTCAGTTTCCCCGTTTGTTTGCTCTCGAATTGGATAAGGAGATTGTGGTGGCTAATAAAATGGGAGCTTCTTCGGTCTCAGCTTCTTTTCGCCGGGACGTGCGTGATGGAGCTGAGCGGCAGCAGTGGGATGACCTTTCTTCAATTATGAACTCGGTTGTCCTCTCGTCTTCCAAAGATAGGTGGACTTGTGATTTGTCGGGAGATGGAGAGTTCAAGGTTAAAGTCATCAGAAACTTTATTGATGACTTGTTTCTCCCTTCGTCGGATGTTGCAACGAGATGGGTAAAATTCATTCCCATTAAAGTTAATGTTTTTTCTTGGCGTGCTCGTCGTGATAGGTTACCTACTAGAGTCAATCTTAGCCGTAGAGGTGTTTTGTTGGATTCCCATCTGTGTCCTCTTTGTAATGCTGCTATGGAGGATGTTCAGCATGTTTTCTTTCGATGTGACGTGGCTCGGGTTGTTCTTCGTAAAATTTGTCGTTGGTGGGATTTGGATTGGCAGGAGATTTGTTCTTTCTCGGATTGGGATGCTTGGTTCTTATCCTTTCGACTTTCTTCCCGTCTCAAGTCTATTTTAGAAGGTGTTTTTTATGTTGCTTGGTGGCGGATTTGGAGGCTTCGAAATCAGTTGGTCTTTGACGCTTCGCCTCCTAATCGTTCGACGATTTTTGATAACATTGTTTCTTGGTCCTTTTTATGGTGTTCTAGTAGATGTAATAGGGTTTTTTCTTGGGAGTATTGGTTAAAAAACCCCTATCTTATTTCTTTGTAATGTCTTTCTAGCTCCTTGCTAGTTTTTTTAATAAAGTTGCCGTTAAAAAAAAAACGCAGGTTAGTGTCGAACGCACACATGAATTTTATATAAGGCATGGAGCTGAGATCAACATAGATCACTTTTTTGTTGGTGATTTTAGTGTCATCAATCATTTTTGTGTAATGGTGATTTACCCGAGACAAAATGCATTTCAAGTTACGTTATAATACGAGTTCGGAGGTGTGAAGTGCACGCTTGTATAAACTAATTAACTTGATTTCGGGTACGAAAAATGGAAAAATGTTGTTAATGTAAGTCAGGGAAGTTTAGTGACAGAATTCGTGTGCCATAGTGACAGAATTCGTGTGTCACTAAATTGTCCATATACACGTGTCTTTAATGATAGTGGTTAGCGACAGTTTTATGTTGTTACAAAACTGTTGTTGGAACATTTAAAGGATGTGTTGATTTTTCACTAAATGGTGTGTTTTTTCACCAAGAGACACACATATTCCCTACAAGACTACAACCACCATTTAGTTTATATATATGTAAACATATTTTGGTCTTCTAATATTTGAACATATTCATATCAACAACAAATTATTCAATGTTTTGCTCTCTTTCTTTTACCTAGAATTTGAGTGGTTCATTCTTGTCTTATCTCTATACAAATTTCTTGTAACCCAAGGCAATCAATAGGGTAGAAATATTGTATCAGGGAAGTGGACTTTTACACGATTCAATAATTTATCCGGCAATATTTGATTATCAAGACCCGAATACCAACATTTTTTGTAAAGATCAAATGGCGAATTCTAGCTATCTATTTTTTCATCAAACAAAAAAACTTATTTTCCACTTTTAAGAAAAAAACAACATAAATTGCAAACGATAAATCGTTAAAATATGAAAAATACACACTATCGCAAAGAGAATATTTTTATCTTTTAGTAGACGGCACTTTAATATACTTTTGCTAATTTCTTAGTGTTGAAATTTCAACCTAGAAAAATCACACGTGATTTATAAAATCACTTGTGATTTGCAATTTTACAAAGGGAAAATTGACTCTATAAACTCCGTACTTTTCCATTTTTTCCGTTACAGGTACTATACTTTGTTTTTATATATAAGAGTCATTGGTTTTCACATCATAACAATTTCAAATGCTCTACTAATTTTATGTTTCTAGAATTGATAATTGATAATCACTAACCAACAATTTAAAATAAAGTAACATTGCATATGACAAGCGGACATATATATATATATATATTTAATGTATATTTATTTAATCACATATCTTTTTTTTGAACAGCAACTTTATTAGAAACAACTAGCAAGACGCTAGAATTACAAAGAAAGGAGGTGAGGGTGTTGAATCCAACTAACCCAACTCAAAGTTTTTTTTCCTCTAGCAACATACCAATTAAAAGAACGAAAAACTACTGTCATCAAAATAAAACTTTTTACGGAGGTTTGGAGCTATCGCAATAAGAAAGTTAGTTTGATTCTTATTGGGACCAAATGCTACACAATAAAATAGAACACGCCTTCTAACACAACTTTTAACTTAGTGCCGAGTTGCCGGATAGATTGAAACCACAAAGAGCCACCATCATAATTATCAAAAATTTTAAGAAACCAGAATCCAACCAAAGGACAAATGAGCTTCAAAAACTCTTGTCTTTAGCTATCCTGACATCCAGAAAAACATATGAGAGGACGACTCGGAATCATTGTACACCACCGGGACATTCCACGGGAAGGGACGAAGATATTCCTGCTCATCGATTTAAACGAGTAGGGATACGATTCTGGAAAACAATCTTCCACAACAAAGACATTAAACCTTAATCGGGATGCCGGTTTTTAAACCCATCGTGGTTGGAATATTCTCCTTGGGGAGGAAAAGTCTCGTCTAGAAAGAATCGACTACATACTTAACTTGGAAAACTCCTTCGCCATTCATTTAAATCCCAAAAGCTCCTATCTCCCCATGTTCGAATGAGAACGATCAAGAAGATTCGTAAGCTGTTCAAGCTGCTGAGATTCAGGACCCCCCCCCCCACCCCCCCCCCGAGTCTGGGACGAAAGAAGCTGAGAAAAGGGTGCATATTGAGCTTATCTGCAACGAGCAATCTTTATTGGACTTCTCAAGCGAATAATAGAGGGGAAAAGAATCTTAAGACTGATTATCTATAATCAAAGGGGTCATTCCAAAAGCTGGTACGCAAACCGTTACCCACCCGAATTTTACAATGAGATACAAGATTAATACCTTTATCGTTGAGGGCTTTGACTTCTTTGATAATAGTACCCCAAGGAGAATTGTAAGCTGCAGAAATGGGATGAGAGCTTGAACCATGAACCGCAGCAATAACACGATGAGAACATAAATGAGTTGTCATAAGAAAAAAAACGCCAAACCCATTTGAAGATAAGAGCCCGGTTGAGAGCGAAAAGACTAGATACACCTAAACCGCCAAATTTCTTAGAAGCAAGAACCTTGGTCCATTTGATCCAAGCGATTTTTCTATCGCCATCTTTAACTCCGTAAAAGAAATCCCTACGAAGCCTTTCCATGTGGTTAAGAACCAGTTTAGGGACCTTATAAATCGACATGTTGTAGATGGGGGTGGAGCCAAGGACCGATTTTAGGAGAGTTAGACGACCACCTATGGAAAGAGTATTGAGTTTCCATTTAGACAATCTCTTTATCATTTTGGCAATAGTCTCGTCCCAAGCCTTGAGATTAGCCATATTATCGCCAACTAATATTCCCAAATATCTAAAGGGAGTTTTCATAGTAGAACAACCAATGAACTTAGCCGCCTTAATAACATGATTATCGCAAATACCAACACCAAGAAGTTGACTTTTCTGAAAATTAATTGTTATGCCGGAAAGAATAGAAAAGCAACGAAGAATATGCATGATACCCATAAGGTTATCTTGAGACCATTCGACGATAAAAAAACACCGCATCATCAAGCGTAGAACAAAGGTGACAAAAGTGAGATATGGATTCGACTTGTAACCTTTAAAAGTACCAGCTTCAACCAGCCGATTGAAAGACAATGAAAAAGCTTCATGTTGAGTAAGAATAGAAAGGAGCTATCGGATCCCTTGTTTTAAGCACGAAATAAATGAAACTCAGTCGTCGGACTTCACGTTTAACAAGAATAGAAGAACCTTACCAGACTTTAAGCTTCCGCGGAATCAAGAACCACCATTGAGGACCAAACCAAAAGAAGTAAGACTGTGTTCCAAAAAAAATACCATCTAATTAGATTCATAAGCCTTGGCGAAATCATACTTTGAAAATCAATAGCCTGCTGTTTTTTGACTTCTTTCACCGAGCTCTAATACCTCGTTAATTATAAATAGGCCGTCTAGGATCTGCCTATTAGGTAAGAAAGCAGACTGAACATCGGAAATAAGATCTGAAATAACCGTAGAGAGCCGAGAAGCCAAAATCTTGGTAACTACTTTATATAAACAACCAATTAAACTGATTGGACGATAGTCACAAACCCTCTTAGGATCTAGGATCTTATGAATTAAGGCCACAAACGAAGAATTACACCCGATAGCGAATTCACCATGATCAAAGAACCATAAGACCGCAGAACAGAAATCAGTCCCAACTACGGTCCAATATTTGCCAAAAAAATCGAAATTAGTCCGGTCCGGGGGATTTATCCACACCACACCCCCAAACAGCGCTTCGAATTTCGTCTGTCGAAATACGAGCTTCCAAATCAGCTACTTGTTCACTGCTAAGACGATTAGGGAATTGGAAATTGATCCTACTTTTTCTTGGACCTGGGTCTTGAAATCTGTTGGCAAAATGATCACGAAATTCTTTTTTAACCATAATAGGATCTACTACCCTATCTCCATCTACCATGACACCTTTTACAGGAGAGGTTTTGCACGGTTTTATTACTGATCAGCGTGAAAGTATTTAGAGTTCTCGTCCCCCCTCTATAGCCAAACGGGGAACTTTTGCCTTTTGCATAGAACTCGATGGTTTAGACTTATGGTATCTGAAGTTGTTTCATTAATTCCATTCGGGAAAGGAGCAGATCATCTGTAACGCCTCTTTGATCCAATGTTTTATCAATATCTCTTAATTTAAGATTTAGATCACGAGATTGTCCTTCCTGTTTTTCCTTAAAATCCTTAGTCTACTTACGAATCTCCACTTTCAACAACTTTAACTTTTTTTTGAATCTGATCATTGCATTTAAGTCATCGAGATTAAAAGGCGCCCAAGAACTCGAAATCATCTCGTCAAACCCAGGAAGATCTAACCAAGAGTGGAAGAAACGAAAAGGGGAGGGTCAATCAGAGGGGTGAAACCTCCTTTTAATAGAATAGGCATGTGGGTCTGATAATGTCGGTTCCAGGGCACACGGCTGATAAATGGGGAAAGAATGAAAGCAATCCGTTAGAAAGAAGAAAACGATCTAACTTACTCATCTTTGACGCCGAGAGGTGAGCCCATGTGAAGGAGTATCCTTCCATTTGAATATCAATAAGACCCGAGCTGGAAATGAAGGAATTGAACAAATCGGCTCCTTGTTTATTGAAAGTCGAACCCCACCGTTCGTCTATACTTCTAACCTCGTTAAAATCCCCCATAACCAAACACTCTCCTTTCCATCTTTGATGTCCCACTTCTGTTGTCCCGCCTCTGGTGTCCCACCTCGAGGATGTACCACCTATGGCGTCCCAACTATAGTGTCCCATCTTTGATATTCCATTCGAATCGCCTTGAAAATGAATTGAAAGATTTTTTTTTTTTGATTGAATAATGATCTAGGGATATGAATTTGATTGGGGATTGGGTTCTGATTGTTGAGGAAAATTGATGGTTGGATGTTATTGGCGTTTGAACCCGCCGGGATTTAGATCGGGGATGTTTTTGCTATAATAAAGTTAATTGAAAGAGCAAATCAATCTTATCTCATGACCAAGTAATCATTTTGTTTCTATATCCTTGATCAAGATACAACATCTTGACGTTATTTTTCAGTGGCATTTTTACAAATTTTATTGAAATTGTTCATTGCTTGTAGATTAAGATGGTGAAACTGAATTTGATTATTCTCGAAATAGCAAACAAAAAATCACTCTCTAACAGTCAATTTATGCATATGTTTTTTCTACATGATGAACAAATTAGCAAATGTTTTATGGACATTAAAAGCAAATTAGCAAATCACAAAGAGTGAGATACTTAAATTGTGTTAATAACAATGTAGTACTTAGAAAGGAAAAATGGCAAAGTAAAGAACTAATATGGTCATTTATCCCTTAATAGGAAATTATGTGCCCCCCCCCCCTCCCATTACACCCCCACCAACCAACTGATGCAAAAAAACACGACACCCTCACCTACCTAGTCCCCACATGGGTTATTTTATAAATGCAACGTGTGAGTATGTGTGTATTAAACGAATTATGTATGTTTCAAATTCCCCACAATTCACATGTAATTTTTAAAAGTTAGAAACCACATGTGATTTTTTCTAGACGAAAATTTTAAAAAAAAGGTTTGTTGAATATATATTAATGTACCCATCTATGAAAAGATTATTTAATTCTCGTCGCGATTGAATAATTAATTTCGCTGAATGATTAACGGTTTGCGAAATATTTTGATTTTAGAATAAAGGATAAAAATGAGTTTTTTTAATTTGATGAAAGAAAATAAATGAGTAGGATCTACCCATTCGATTTATAAAAAAAAAATTATACATGAAAGGCATGCACTCTTAAAAAGAAACTTCAATTTTTTTTAGTTCATTAGTTTCATGGGTAGGTTGTGCGCCAAATTAATGTAGAGTGTAAATTTTTAAAAGTTATGCACTTTGTATTAAATTATCATAATTTTATAAAATAAACAGTATTTCACACGACATACAATTTTCGAAAAATATGCACGATACATGTCTAGTGTCTTAGGTATGTTCACTTCTAACTTAGGCCGGTATTAGTAATCAATATGTGCTACATTCGCTGATTCGCACAATTCCAAACCTTATAATTAACTTTCACCCGGCTTTTGTAAAGTACGAATTTAACCTTTTTTGCTAATGGTTGTCTACATCTTCACACTTTATGCAGTACGATTTTATAGTATATGGTTCTACACTTCTACCACATGTAGCTAATTAAGGGATTAGCAATTTAAATCATGACATTTTTATCTTCTGTAGCTTCTATGCCTCAA
>BQNB010128863.1:9034-19213 GCA_026074375.1 Tanacetum coccineum
GGTGTGATCGAACTTTACTTTGTCAACACGGAATATCAATTGGCGGACATCTTTACTAAAGCTCTTGGCCGAGAAAGAATTAGATTTCTTATCAACAAGCTGGGAATGCGGAGTTTTACGCCAGACACTCTGAAACAATTGGCAGATGAAGTTGATGAATAGTGGTGGTACCTATTCAAATATCCTGTATAATAAGTAAATACTTAAAATCATAAAAACACAAAAAGACTTTATTTTTTTATTTTTTTATAATCAGAAAAACCAAAAAGATTTTCTTTTATATAAAATTTTCAAAAACAAAGTACAAAATTAAAAAATGAAAAAATTCAAAAAGAAGTTTTACAATGGCATGTCTTTTGAAATCGATAACATTTACGGTCTTAGAAATGTCATTTAACAATGATACAAGCCTGTAAATGAAGTTCGAGCAGAAGTTTCAAATGTTTTTCAAAACATGCCACATGGCTTGCTATTATTTCAGATAGTAACCCGCTTTTCGCTTTTCTCTTGAGGAAAAACATTGTCGTCTAAAAAAAGACAGTTGTTCCTAACAACGGGAATTTATTCTCGGGCATGGTCTACTTTATGACCATGCAAAGGCTTGTGATTACTTTGCATCACAACCCGTGCTTCCTATATTCCATAAGTGTACGTCTCAGTGCGCTTATGTGTTAAAATAAGAGAAATCTTATTTTTATTGGTAAAAAGTTGTCTTCATAATGAATCAGTGTTTTCAGTAATCACAAAAAGATTTTTAAAAGACAATCCGACCACTCAAACAATGACAACAACTCTTTAAATAGAAAACGTGTCATTATTTGAGGGGGAGAAATCGTCATCAAACAATCTTGTAAAATGGTCTTTCAAAATAAGTCATGAAATAATGGATAAAGTTTTGGATAATGACGGATAACAATTTCAAGGGGAGTTAATTTATATTAACTTCAAGTGCTTTAGATGTCATTTGTTTAAATCTTTATGGACTTAGAGACTTAGTGAATTCAGGCTTTAAACTACAGACGATCAATATTGCCAACACCTCATAGTTTGTAAAAGACTTAGGAATGCTTGGAAATACTTTCATAGTTTTAAATGCCTTGAAGTTGATTCTCACGGAATAGATTTAAGCTTATTAATTCTTCAAACACGATCTCGAATATGTATGCGTATAAGGTTTTGCTGATTCTGACGTGTCAAAACCAGCAAGGGGGAAGGAGTAGATGTATACTTGATAGTGTCCTTGGCCTTCTTTTGAGGTTAGCTTCTTTTGTCTTTTGAGGTTAGCTTCTTTTGATTTTAGGTTGTGTTGAATCTTTCTGGTACACTATTTCTATCACATGATGGAAGAGACATCTCGTCATTATTTGAGTCTATAGGGGGAAGTGTTAGGAGTATAATTTTTTAAAACGTGAGAAGAATTATTTCTGATTCAATTAGTATCTTGCCCAACCGGTCAATCACTAAGCTTATTCTTAAAATGAGTAGAAATATTTGATAAAAGGGGTACACATAGGTATGATGATTCCTTTAAATAGTCAGTATCCTGAAGGAAGAAATGTCTACATTTGGGACTTAGTTGACTTAGGTGTTATCATTTCAACTACTTAGAGGGAATACTTATGACATCCGGGACTTAGTTGACTTTGGTGTTACAATTTATATCATCACTATCATGTAAGGAGAAATACGGACATCCGAGACTTAATTGACTTTGGTGTTGCGGTTTCAAGTTGTTTGTGTACTTTGGATATCTGGGCTTTATACATCAAGACTGCTTGATGCAGCTTGCAAGAAAGTTCTGAATCTACTCAAGAAAGGATTGTTGGCTTAGGGGGAAGCTAAGACAACTTCAACACCGACATCACCAACCACACAAGCTCAAGTTACATATGTATCTGAATCTGTTCTATCCTTGAAGTTTGATGCAAAGACTTTCATAACTTGGAAAGAAAGTTGAAGCAACGCTGAAGAGTGCATGTACAGAGAAAGATCAGATTGACAACCTCTTGAAAGAAAGAAGGTTAATGAGGAGCTTGGAGAGATTTGTTGGTGAAGACCATACGGGGGTGACTTACGGCTACTTCAAAGGACCATATGATTTATCATATGTTGTTCTCATCTTATAAGGTCAATCCTCGTAAATCATTTTATCTTGTGAATATGTTAATAACTAGTGTAGATTTTTTTTGGTGAAAAATAAGATGTGCCCGAGTACAAATTTTTCAAGAATTTCTTAGTAAATTCAAAATCTTTCAAATAATTGTACTCGACACCATCTTATAAACCCTCAAAAGTTGAGGGGGAGCAAGAATAGGTTCCATTATGCTAGAATACATCATTTTGTCCCCGAACGGTTAATCAATTGATATCCAAAATATCAAGGGATTAACATTTTGGATAAGGGGAGAAAATGTGATTAACCTGGACTTAATGTATATTGACAGAAGTAATCAATTAAAATGGACTCGATGCACTTCACACTTAGCATGTACTACGATTACGATGCACATGTTAAGGGGGAGCTTTTAGTGATGATTAAAAACATTCAAAGTGTAAACCTTTTGATATTTATATCAAACACTTTGAATGAATTTTTCAAAGTTTTTTAGGGATTGTGATGGAATACCTAAAAGACTGACCATGTACTTAAATTTATGGAGTTATAAAGTGGTTAGGCATAGGTATTCAAATCCCATGATCCAACCAGAACCGGAGGGATCTACCCAAGGATATCCACTAGTTAGTGTAGAAGTCCTTAGGTATGATACAAAAGGAGAAAATGTGAGAATCCGGAATAATGCCGACTGAGATGGAGCTAACACTGGAACAAACCCAACAAGGTGTTAGTTATGAAGTCTCGATAAGCATTGAAGGGGTTGAAGAATGAAAAAGAGATGTAAGGATAAAGGGTGAAAAGAAAAAAGCCCTCCATACACTTAGGCAGAAACCGGGCCAATACATAATCTATCGGAAACACTAAGGTGTTGTCTGACATTGAAGACGATCATGGACCCAGTGACGCTATGCACAACCCCCTAGCCACTCAAGGTCTCTCAACAGACACTTGTTTCATTTCTCACGGAGATTACACGTATTTCTATCGACTTTCTCACTCCGAGTTAGTTGATATTGAAAAGGTGGCAGTCTGCTCCAGCCTTCGATCACTAAAACAAAGTTCACATTGAGTCTAGAGCCAAGAGCTCATCAATAAATCTTATTAGGACACTTTTCAAATTATGCTTGCTATTTCACACAATGTGAATAACAAGTTAACATATTAAGAGTCCTATGCATTATCCTTGTGGTTGTGCCAGAACATCAGAGTGACTTCATTCACGATGAAGATGGAAATCCTTCTTGAGCCAACATCAAACAAGCTCATGGTAGGTGACTTGTGCGATTCTTTATGAATCAAACTAGTGACAACTAGAAAGAAACGATGGTGCGATTCTATAAGAATCAAACTTGTTCCAGGTTATGGATCGATGATTAATAAATTTTGAAATGCTTAAAACTATCGATGTGTCACAAAACCACTTTTGCAAGTGACACTTCGATTGATTTTCAAATCAATTTTTATTTTAATCAGTGAGATAGTAACTCGCTGGTTCACTCTTATCGTGCTGTCTGCTTTAGGACGTTCCGATAATGAGAACATGTTGAGTTTGATGAATCTAATACATATGTGTTAGAAAGATTTGATACTTCAGCTGGAAATCCTGTCAAGGATATTATTCTTAAATTGAGTCTACCTGATTACAGGTCGATCCTCACGGATTCGAAGGTTACTCCAATCAACCACAGGCGAATGACAAAGCCATATTCGTCCCCCCGCTTTATTGCTAATTGTTTTAATGCAGGATATTTAAAGTTGGTGGTGGAAGGTACCTGATTCCAGTGGATCAACAAGATCCATAGCACGACAGCTCATACCAGAACCGACAAATATAAAGTACATCATGAAGCTAAATTACATGTTTCAAGACTTGCTATTCTAAAACCATACGTCCTTCTGAGCGACAAAAAGCGTTAAAGTTAAAGAAATTCAAGAAAGATGCATTAGTAAAGCTTTTCAAGATTATCAAATCAAGAAAGGTATGAGCATGTCGGTCCAGATGTCACAAGTGCACGAGATGGCAAAGTCTATAAGATAGAAATACGAGATTATACTTGGTTGATGATCTCAAGAAGCTCAAAGATCACATCCATGTCAAGACAAAAGAACTTGCGCAAATCCAAAGTCTATAATCACTACAACAAATCACAAGTTAATGATAGAAGTTCAAGACTACGAGCTCAAGACCGATAGTATGCTAAGTTTAAAATATTTGTAAATTGGAGTGACCTCCCTTAAGGGGAGATTGTTAGAAATACGAAAAAGTGTCGGTCACTACCAATATAGTCAGTCATAGCTCGTAGTAAGTTGTTAAGTTAAGATAATAAGCTAATCGGGCCAAAGGGTCACCGTATGACAAATCCCACTAAGGGTCCATGGCTGGCCTTGGTTGGGATAAATAAACCCTCTCCATAGCTTGGAGAGGGTGTTGGTTGTTCATTTGTCACATTTTTCACTAAGCTAAGAGTTCTATTTTCTTTCTTTCTCTAAGTGTTCATCCAACCACCACTTTCTCTCTCTAAAACTCTAAGTAAACATTCCATACTTGTGGATATATGATTATTATCAAGTAATCACCTACTTAATTATTAACTAGTTGCATTAGTGAATAAGACAAAATATGATTAACTATAAATGAAAACAATCTTTCTATATCTTTCCAAATCTACATAATCTTTCTATTTGAATGTTAAGAAATATTTTTTTCTAAAATTAAAAGATTTTGAAAATATTTTTGGTTAACCACAAAATGACAAAAAACGACTAGTGCAGCTGACGGATCCGTGAGATAACAAAGTCAGATCCTTCGTCAAGGATCCGTGGATCCATGAAACACCAGAACTGGACCAGAACTCTTTCTGTATATAGAGACTTAGTGTTCTCATTCTAGTTAAACCCTTTTTCATCTTTGATCATTATACTTGTTATATAACCGTTACAAGTGATTCAAGCATTTCCACTTTCTAGCAAGTAAATAACACAAATAAGACAATTAAGCTTCAAAGTGTTAAGAGTCATATCAAGTCATATTGAGTCTTATTGAGTCATCACATTGTTGTGAAAGTTCATTGAGTCCACCATCATCTACTAAAGTTGTATTCATACATCATATACCAAACTTGTGTGATCGGTTAGCATTTTAGGCATCAAAATACATTGTGAAGTTTAGGTTGGTTATACCTCAAACTAGGACCTAGTTTTTAGCTTTGTAACGAAAAAGTGTAAGCGACGTGTATGATTTTCTCCGCCTAAATGGAGCTTGTTGATATAGTGCATTCAACTCTCGAGTAATACTCAGGGAGTGGAGTAGGGCGAAGAGGTGCTTCGTAGCCGAAACACTATAAATCTTCGTGTCATTGGTTTGATCTTTCCTATCTTTAGTTACGTATTTATTACATTCATTTATTCATTCATTGCATATATACTAAGATTTCACACAAGACAATAAAATCTAAGTTTTAATTTTATAACAGTAAAAACTATTCAAACCTCCTTCTAGTTTTTCATAATGGTGATCAACATCATCACCGAGAATCTATCGCTACATTAAATTTTAACTTCATCACTAAACTAGTGTACTAATGATCATCACTAAATACTCACAATAATAAATAGTATTTGTTTTTGCGTGTCACAACTTGGTGGTCTGCACCCGATTCAAAACAAAAATCCAAAACTACCACGCGTGGTGGTGGTGTTTTAAGAGAAACATGCGGTGTGTGTGGGGACGCCCAACCATGCCTCCACTACTACGTGGTGTGTGTGACCGTGCCTTCCTTAACTCTATTACGTCTAGTATAATGGACTTAACTAGCCGAACCTGTCCAACCGAAAATGAGCTAACCTTACTCACTTTGGTTTTCGGTTTTATATATTTTAAGGAGCCGTTTGTTTTTGGGTTTTCATATTCAAGTAATGGATTCATAGGCTCAACTTGTTGTTTGGTAGCTCTATCTTAAATTTGAGTAATGGTTTCCTGGCCCAAAACCCATACAACTCAAGAAGGGCGGGTTTTATGAAAAAGTCAACAAATGTAGGCTGACAATTGTTTTGCACCACATGTTTTTCTCATCCGTCAACATCTTCTATATTTTATTCTATTATTTATATAAATTGTAAAATAGTTTTAATTATAAAACTAATATAATTATATTAATAATATATTTTCTCTCTCTACATTTTCAATCAAACCGATATTCATTCCGAATACCATTTACATATCAAACGGACCCTAAGATTTTCAGTTTTGGCTCGGCTCGGTTCGGTCCAAAACGGAGAAAAAACACTTATACCGTCTAAACTGAACTGAACCGGACTAGTTTGGTTTGGTTTAGCTCGGTTCAGGTTTTTCTCAAAATCGGTTTTTGATTCAGCTAGGTTTTAATTTGTTTGATGATCGATTTAAAGGGCCAAAAAGATCTCCAAGCCGGTTCTTCCTGACCAAATAAACAACATAACAAAAAACATTTCTAAAAGGAAGGTGGTCATTTCGTGTTTCCATTCAATTCAATCGAAAGAACCCTAGAGAGAAGAGAAAGATGTTGCGAGCCGGAAGCCGGAGATTAGCAGCCTCCCTCACATCTCCATGGAGGCAAACAACCTCCTCCGCCTCCCTCATCTCCCCCAATATTACTCAGATCTCCGACGACCACCACAACCACAACAACAATGATGTCCGATCGATCTATCGCTCCAACCTCATTTCCAGAGGTCTCTTTTCTTCCCTTTTATATCTATTATCCTAATTTTTACCTGCATTTGAAAGATTATTCATTCCTCCTTACACAATTTCTATTTAATTCAATAAAGTTGAGATTTTTATTGGGAAGACATATTATTTGTGGTTATATAATACAAGATATTGTAGATTTGTAGGTTAGTCTTGGCTTTAGATCAATTTTTAAGTAGGCGCGTGGGACTAACCTGAGATTGGTTTATACCAAGGCGGTTTTAATCGGATTCTGTTAAGGGGGCTGATTGGGAAAGACCCATTTAATTGATTTTTATCATGTATATTAAATAAAGCATTGGAATTCATCGGATTTTGTTACAGGAGATCATTAGGGAAATGGGTTTTTTCTGATGCTAGTTATGTATAAAAAGTTAAACGGTTATAATTCATTAAGAGTAGATGGGACTAGTCTTTTTGTCATTGGTTGATGGCTAGCTGGTAAGAGTGTTTATGTTATATGTGATGTTATAGGATATATGCTGAGGTGACAGTTTCAGAGGTTTTCTTGTTATCATTTTTGAAGATTGAAATTATTTTCTGATAATAGATTAACCTGTCCTGGCATATGTGATCTTGAAATTCTAATAGACCCTAAATTCTAATAGACCCCTTTTGACTTGTTGCCCAACCTTTTCTGACATCGGATATTATGAGTTTAACAAGTTAAGTCATCCTAATTTGTCCTATTATCACTGGTAGAGGGTGTTTGGTTCATCAAGGGAATCACATGGTTATTGTAATGGGTGTGGGTTTAGATTATGTCTTGTTTTATGGGTATGATACCTATTTTTATAATTCAAACCTACTAACCAAACATTTAGATTGTAATGAAACCTAGCTGGAGTGACTCAAGATGAACACATATGGAAGTGATGCTATGTAGTAGTGAGTAGTAGACGTTTAGCACACATATCATACGAGGACAACTTGATTACTTTATTGGTGTCTATTGGAAGTTGATTGATGAAGTTGTTTATGAGTTTAAAGCAAATATCAGGTAGATTATGCATAATTTGTGTTAGTTTTGAGAGAACATTTTGACTTTCTGATGTAATTGAAGCTCATAGGACCCCCAAATCATCATTGCAGCCACTTTTGTTTTATGTTTTTACATTGCCAACGAGACAACGTGGGTTTTATTGCGAAGTAAGACTGTAAGAGGCTAAGTCAAGTTAAGACTTTCTGTAATAGATGCAGAAAGGGGATTTTATTTAAGTCCCAATACATATGTTGTCTAGGTGCAGCAACTTAGCGTCTCTGGATATTGGAAAAGCCTTGACGGACACTCTATAGTTAGATACTCTTTTTATGATGGGAGTGGTGCAACCTGATGTAGATTATTCATTTACTTTTACAATTAACTATTACGTTTAAACTGAAAATTTATTGGGTGAATGGTGCTATACAAGTGTTCGATCATTGTTTAGATGTTCTCCACTAATGACAAAAAAAGGAATGTGGTTAACACACAATGGGCAAACTTAAGTTTTATCTTGATTATTTTTATAAAAAAAAGCTTTCCAATATTATGGTATTTGCTGCAACTTGTATAGGATGGCGGGACTATATACATTGCGTTTCTTCCTGTATGCATATAGGTAGTCCATTTGTTGTCCCATAAAGGACTCACTGTGAAATGAAGAAGGATGTTGTAGACTAATATATTGGAGAATAAGTTTGGACGATTTTGCTTGCATTTATTTACTATATAACCAAATGACATTTTCTTTATCTTTAAAAAGTTGAAGGATGAAGTAGAAACTTAAGATCTGTCTTGTTGCTTCAGTTTCATGCATGAATAATTACGGAAAATAAATATTGTGAAGGGGATCTTGTTTGGCGATGAAGGGACTCATGGAGTCTAGTGGTGAATGGTGGCTTTGTTTTGGTGTTAGAAAATGAGTATTAGCCTTTATCCTCATATAAGAAATTAATGATGAAGTGTGTAACAAAAAAACAGTACTACTTGGCTACAGTGTGTATTATGCATGTGATATGGAAATTATGTTTTGTGTGTTGTATCCTGTTCGATAAATGTACATGTGCACACCTATCTTCTCACCACAAAATTCGGGATTTTTAACCTATTCTGATGCTACAAATGCCGCACTACGGACCATCATGAGTATCAATGTAGTGAAAAGACAATTCGTCATATTTTCCTTTTTCTTCCGTTTTTACTTTGTCACATACTGTATAGGTATACTCAAGTACTCAACTATCACCGGATAACATGATAAACATAAACACTTGAATAGTTGGACCTACTTGTTTGACAAATCTATGTCATTATTAGTGTTTTTTTTTGCCATATTTAATGCTAGTATACTACCTTTCGAAATGAGGACTCACAACTGTGAACACCGTCATCAATGATGATCAAGGAATTCCTTGTTTCCTGCTACTACTGTTCTCAAAATAGAATTGATGCATCGTGCTCTAGATTCTTCATATGATGTATCGATTCCATTGAACATGCAAGTTTGATTGGTCTGATAGTGCTAACTAAGTGCTTGATCACTGTTTTAGACTTTTAGGCGTCCTTTAACAATGACAAAATGAAAGTATATTGTGGGCTCGCAGTTGGCAAATAGGCAGCTATACCTTGATATATGCAAGATAAGATAATTGTTTCAACTTCTCTGGGATAACACTAAAGTGCTGTTATTTCACTTTTTTATGGGATAAGGGGACTATGGGCTGGGTATTGTTCAGACTTCAGTGTAAACATATTTTACTCCATCATTATCCCATAGATGAGCAACTTTAAGATGAGAAGGACTATGGAGATAATATGTTTGGACAAATTTACATACTGTATGATTTAAAGACAACTCAATCAATTGCCTATTTCCTCATCTTAAAAAATACAGAGTGTTATCTAGGAACATTACATGTATTTTACTGCTATTTTTAAAAAGCAGGACTTGCCAGCTCGTTTTGGCACAAAGAAATATAGTTAATAGGCAATTCTGTTTGGGGCATAGGGAAGAATGTGGGCACTCTTCTTTGGAGCTAGGAACTGAGATCAAACTTCTATTCTTTCATAGGAAAGTCATGAAGATGCATGAACAAAAAAAGCAATACTACCTAACTTGAGTGTCCTCCAATGCCTAGATTCTAGATATATTAAGGGGGTGTTTCTTTTTTGCTTAATATCCTAGATGGATTTTTTTTTAAAACCCAACTAGTAAAGAGATTGTTTTTTTTTTGCTCAACACAAAAAGAAATCCCGGATGTAAAAGGGTGCAAAAAACAAGGGTGTTTACGTTGAGGATGCTTATCACAAAATTACCCTCTCCTTTTTCATTTATCCTCTCTTCTCCACAAA
>BQNB010128864.1:0-10635 GCA_026074375.1 Tanacetum coccineum
TCTTTGTTTGCTAGTCGTTGTATCACGTTAAAATGAAAATAATACATTAACGTGAGCTTATACATAATAAATACAAAAAAATACATGTTATGCTCATTATTTATGCGCGTATACGACCTTGTGTGGTGTTAAGATATAAAGAAACATGTACAACTTGAAAACTAACTCATACACATAAATTTTACGAAACTTATACATAAACTTTTAAAGTAAACGTGATGTTGTGGCTTGGGAAGGAGTAAACTAGTCGTTGAAATGCATGCATATGATAGACATGACCCATATATAAGCTAAACGAGCTCATTTGTGGTTATTAGGGCTATTAAATGAAATCCTTATATTATTACCTAAACGAAATGAACAACTAATGGGCCTTGTCAAACCCAACAGTCCATTAACGGGTATAAAAGGAGCCCACAACTTAATATTAAGCTCAAATGAGCTTATGGAAGTGTTAAGAAGCTTATTGAGCTCATGGTTAAGTAAGACGCCTAAAATAAGTCTTAACGGGCTACTAAGGAGATTACCAAACCTTTACGAGGCCCAAACAGGCCCAACAGACCTTACCGTGGGGCCTACAAATGATTAATAAGCTCCTTGAGCTTATTAAGAAGTCTAAAAGTCTTATTGAACTCATATAGACCCTAAGGCACCTTATCTTTTATTAGAAAACAAACCAGACCCTTAATGGGCTTGGTAGCCCATTACCGTGGCCAAACGAAGCTCATAAACTACAAATAAGCTTAGACAGCTTATTTGCTAGCTTAAACAGCTTATAGGACATATAATAACCTTAGAAAAAGCTAATGGACCTTAAAGGAGTAAACCCAAAAGCTTAAAATGCCTAACGGGTTCGTACTGGGCCCAAAAGCCCATTACCGAGGCTTAATAGCTTATTGAACAAGCCACATAAAAAAAATAGCTTAAACAAATCCTATGAGTGCTTATTGAGATAAGAAAATAAGTTGGATCATATGAGAAACCCAAATGGACCTTTTAAAAACATTTCGGGTTAAGGTTGATGGGCTAACGAGCCCAACAAACTCAAATAAGCTTAAATAAGCTCACCCGAGCTTATTTTTTAGCCAAACAATCTCACATAAGCTTATATAATCCAAATGAGTGCTTATGTGCTTTTGGAATCTTAAATGGACCATGCATTAGCTTAATGGACTCTTACGAGTCCAATAAGGCCCAATAAGCCAAATTAAGCTCATTCAAGAAATTAAGCTCATTCGAGCTTATTTATAAGCTGACCCAGCTTATATGGCTTATTGGAGTCCATTAAAACCAAATGCCACTTGCTAGAACTTAATTGGACTTAAAATGTGACTTTTTCATGTTAAGGGACTAAAAGTGCAAACTTGTAAACTTGGGGGTTAAAACTGTTAAAACTGTTTTCTATAAATTCTAGGGGCTATCTTGACATTTCTGAAACTTAAGGGGCTGTTTGAAACATATAAGGACTTAAGTGTAAATTGTTGTAAAGCTAAAGGAATAAAGGTGTAATTATGGAAACCTAGGGGTTTAAAGTGTAAATGTTATATTTTCATAAACATAGGAAATGTTTTTGTAATATAGAAAACCTAAGGGTATTTCATGAATAAAGGTGATTTTAATAACCACTTAACATATCAGACGAGTTATATATTTACCGAATATTATACGAGTTAAACCACAACTTAATAAATATGAATATTTATTAATAACGTTTATACATATATTTGAACGTGTGTAATCGTATACCACACAAGTGAAAACAGTATATATAAACTAGCAATTTATTGTAGTTTATGCATTGAGTCGTTAGCCTAAACTTGTAGACTAGGACTGGCCGTATTTACTTAGGTATTTGATGGTGTGATTCATTCGCCATACTTGGATATATTTATCATTTTCAGAGGACTATTTACTAAGGTGAGTTCATAGCCCCATGTTTTACAATTATTTAAATGATTTACATCTTTGGGGTGAGAACATGCTTTGTTTTACAAATTGGACGCAAGTGTACATTTTATACTATGATTACGTGTTTGCCTAAGTAGCGATAACCCACTGAGCCCTTTATCATGAACTGTCAATTACTAGATTGTGAGCGCGAATGTTATAAATAGATCTATTTGGGATTGACATCCCCGTTTGGGTGAGTAGCGCTCACTGTGTCGGTTTGCCGGACAACAAACGTATACCATGTCGGATTTGGGATGTTGCGGGTTAGAACATCATTCACGGGCAATGTTGGCAATTTATTGCATTCATACATGTCGAGCTTCAGTGTCATGAGCTTAGGAAAACGTAATTACTTTTTATGATGTTTGCATCTGTTGCTTAATCATACACTTGGAAATCTTGCGGTCCTACTATTGATTTACATAAACCTATGAATTCACCAACTTTATGTTGACGTTTTAAGCATGTTTTTCTCAGGTCAATAAGGCACGAGGTGCCAAGATACATTGGGGGTCACTCTTTGGAGAGTCAGTACTAAAGATTTGGGGCGTATTACATTTTGGGAACATTTGTTATAAACCGAAATCTTTACTTATATTGTCGAACAATTTGAAGCCATGAGCTTATGTAATGAACAAGTATTTTGTTAATCCAATGTATCTTTTTAAAACGACACGTTTAGTGGTCGTTCTCATATCTTGTGCTATTGATCTATGAAGTAACGCCCTTGGATATTCAATATTCGCTGCTATTCAAATTTGGGGGTGTTACATATAGTGGCATTTTCTTTGCAGAACCACTATTTTGTACAGAACTTACAGAACCAAATCTAAACCTTTTATTTATTTGATCAATGGTTAAAAATGGTTGTGGCACAAATGTAATAAACAAAAACTCTAAATTATATCCTGTAATATATAGAGGGACATTTTGGGAATTTAGTCACTCCTCAAAATACTGGATCTCAACCCACACACTCCTTTTTTTCGAGTGATTATTAAGTCCTTAGTATGAACTGCCGTTGTTTGTGGTGTTAACCGTCTTTCATATGCTTGTTTGTGTCGACGGTTGGAGGAGGACGGTTGCGACTAAGAAGACGATGGGCTTTTGGGGTCTATGTGGCGGCGGGTTGGAGGAGGATGACCACAGCGGACTTTCGGGTTATATGTCGACATACTTTGCAGCAGTTTGGCACTAATTGATGAAGCTTCTTGTTTATTTTATTTGCCGATCAAGCTTAATGTCTTAAATTCAGATGTCTCGGGTTGTGTGACTGTTACTTGGGTATTAATTTCTGAAATTAAAGTAATTGGTATACCTTAATTAAATTTTGCTCTTCTCATGTGATTTCCTTTGAAAATGTTTTTTTATTTTAATGTGATTTCTAGTATTTGTTTTGGTAAAGTTTCAAGTTATGATATAAATTATATTGTTGCTGTAACTCTTTCTTCGAATTGTAATGATTTTGGCTTTGACAAAAAGTTACACGAAATTTTTATTTAAAGCTCGTGTATGTTTTGCAGTTTGTATGCATTTGATGTGCATTGTCACTATTTCTTCTCATTGTTTATTGTATTGTATGGTAGGTGACATGAATGAGTTACATCTTACTAGTTGCTAATAGAATTTGTATCATCAACAATTAATTTAACCATTTTTATTTGTTTTGGTTTTGCAGCAGTTAATACATATTTTTGTCTCATTTGGCTTTGTTCCGATTATGCTGTGAAATCTTATTTTTTTATGGTGGCCATCAGTTACTATCACTGTCTTAAATTTTTAGATGGCGTGCATAAATGTTCTCGAAGCCGTGCATAAATGTTCTCGAAGCCGTGCATATATGTTCTTGAAGTGTGCACGCATGTTATTCAAAAAGTGAACATATGTTTTTGGATATCTTGCACATCTATATTGTATTTGAATTGTATTTCATCTGAAATTAAAATTTGTGTATTCTATTTATGTTTTTATGTTTTTGTTTTGCTATAAATTTAGAGATTACATATATATGTTCATGTATTTGTTATAAATTTTCGGAGATAATGAATACTAGAAACATATGTGCAATTATCATTTTAAGCAAACAGAAAAGTTTCATGGCTAAATAAATGTTCACAAAAAACGTATGTAAATTTACAATATTAAAAAAAACACATATGTACCTTTTTTTGTTAAAATTTGGATCCTGGAAAAAAAAAACACACGTGTACCTTTTTTTTGTTAAAATTAAAAATCCAAAAATTTAGGGGTTAAAAAAACGTTTTTTAATTTTTTTTTTAAGTAAAAATGTTTTTTCCTATTATACCCTTTTGATTTAAAGAAAAATATTCAATAAAACTAAATTCTTATTGGTTTTAAAGTGGTTCTGTAAGTTCTGTACAAAAAAGTAGTTCTGCAAAGAATGGACCCCTATATATATATATATATATATATATATATATTCTTATCAAAACCTATTAGATGGTGTTTGGCATTGCGTTCTCAGAGTGATTATGCGATACATAATTTAAGAAGGCATCAACTATAACTATACACTAGAAACTAACATTCTACCAGAATCACTTTTGAAACACACCTATAATCCAATAACATAATGCATCCAATATATAACAGAATCACTTTCGAAACACATAATGTTCAATATCTTAGATAACTGGTTTAAGATTGAGAAAACATTGTTTGGTTATAAGTTTATGTTCTGTCTGCAGCACCTGCAAGGTTATGTGTAAGGATCTTGGAATAGTTTTTTTTGGGACAATGATCTGAAAACGCATTTAACATGTCAATTTTTGTTGTTTGATGTAGTCATTTATTCTACTTTTAAAACACAAAGCATTTAAAATTTTGTTATATCGACGCTTGAATAACGACTATGCAAGGAAGAACCTACCTAGCTTCTTTATCCCTTGAATAAATTTGTTTTTGATTATGTGACTTCTATTAATGCATTCTAAAATAATAAACAACATTGGAGTGTCGTTCTTTGTTAGACTACGCACAGTTGTGTTATATAATTGTCGAGATATCTGATTCCAACAAATTTAATTGTCATAGCCTCAACAATTAGAACCAAAGCTATTAGGCTCTTGGTTGGCAGCATGGGGACTTTAGGACTAATGCTTTGATGCATGAATATTACAAATTGCAGTATAGTAATGTTGGCAAAGTTTGACAATTGACTATCGAATTTCAGTATACTAATGCTTTGGATTCTTGTTGGCAAATTGCAGTTTATGACCAGGCATCCAACCAATGTCTTAAAACCATCCATTGTAAAGTCCAAATCCACATCAGTTTTTATGTCTAAAAATATTAAAACCATCACCAAGTTTTTGATAAACCTAGTCTCGTGCTCGATGCCTTTGGGAAAAACCTCCAAGCAGGGGTGGAATACTACGTTAATCTAGAAGACACGATTAATGGCGTCTTTATAAGGGTTGTAGTCGGCAACTTTACTTGTCCAGCTGGTGTTTCACAAGTTGGGAAGGATGAGTATATAGTCTACCCCTTGACTTTCACTCTCGTTGACCCTAAGAAGGGTGTAATCCGTCTCTCCACAGATGTTAACATTAAGTTCTCAGGTTCAACCATTTGTCACGAGTCATATGTATGGAAGTTCAAATACGATAAGAATATTAAACAATATGCTGTGATGTTAGGAGGTGTTAAAGGAAACCCGGGACCAGAAACATTTTTTGGGGAAAATGGTGAACTTGTATTAATTATCAAATGATTACATCAAATATATGAAAGGAATAGACAAGCCTATTCCTTTATACAAAAACCAATACAAAACTTAACAATACAACTAAAAGACAATAGGCTTCTCAGACTTATACTATCTCTGACAATCTACACCCTCTATCTCGAATACACTAGCATAACATACTCTGATAGAAACCCATTCAATCAGAGCAAAGATCAGAAAGATCACAACTGATCATGTTCACCATTTTAATTCAACCAAAAACCATGCCTTCATGCCTACATTTACTACATCAAGCCAAACTAAAGTCATTCAACCTTCAACCACATAGGCATCAACATGCAAGACATAGCACCATTTATAATGGATTGAGGGGCTCTTCAAAAACTAGCTACATTTCCTGTAACAATTACTCCAAGAACCAACATAGCAACACACCTCGCTAGTTGATCCAAGAAGCAAAAAGAAACAGGCATCACTAGCCTTAAAACACACTCCCTCAACCATAACCATCCTATCCTCCTTTAGCAATGCATTGTCTGGACCAAGAAGTGTCATCTTTCACCACTCTCTATTCCAGACAACATGCATTTTTCACCCAAACTATTTACCCTTCACAATAGGAAGACCTTCCTTATGGTACATTTAGCTAGTTAAAAACACCCAAATGACCCAAAATAGGAAACCAGCCCCTCCCAAGGCCAAACTGGCAAACCTATATGGATCAAAGGACGTTTTACCCAGAAAAACTCCAAGATACAAGGACCTTCCATATTGCAATGGTTTGCAAATTCATTCTCATGCAGCTATGTATTGATGCAGAGAGACACCAGACAACATTCAAAAATGTAATACTTGTGCTCTTATTACCAAATCCAAACACCCCTTTAACCAGGAACACTATCTCAAACAACAATCAAACAGTAATTCTTCCATTGTAGACCCCATTTTCTAGCAATGATAGAGGCTCTTAAGGACTTATTAACTCTTACTGACATCAATTTGCTTCTCACACTGTCATATATTGCTTTGATAATCGCATCTTCATTTTTGCTCTCTAAAATTCCTTTCTTGCCAAATGAAATAGACAGTAGCAGCAAGAACAATCTTGTTGACAACATTGCCAATACTTCTCTTTCCACTTTTGCATGCCAGAGCATCTACCACATCTAGTAATTTGAACTGCACATCCATCTTATATGTAAGTTTAAGCATTTCGCACCATATCTTCTTGGTCACATCACACTGAAAAAACAGATGATGAAGAGAGTCACCATATTGCTTACAGAAACCACATTTCAGATCACCACCATGCTGCCACTTATCAATTTTATCTTGAGTTAATAACTTGTCCTCAACAGTCATCCAAAGAATAAAAGCTTGTCTTGGAATCAATTGGTTAAACCAAACAACATGACTCTAGTTGACCATATGCCAGTTAATTCTTAAGTCTTTCCAAGCCTGCTTTGTAACAAAATTTAACTTTTTCCCATCATTTGTAATCCATAGGACTTTTTCATCTTTATTAGTTAAGTTGACAGTCCTATCCAAATTATTAATGACTAGATATTTCTCTTTCCATCCATCAGGCCAAATCCATTGACCATTATTAATCAAATCAACAACCTTAGCATCATCATCTAATCTGGCATCATATATGTCTCTTCTAGAAATAACAATACTAAGGGGCCCATTAGTACACCATTTATCATACCACACAGATATTTTCCTTCCATTACCAATTTCATACCAAACATGATCTCTGAACTCATCTCTTATTGTCATCATAGTTTTTCATCCCCAACTATCACTTTTATCAACATTAATATTCCAAATATTTTTGTCTTTTAATTTTACAATATTGACCCATTTTGCCCACAAAGAATTGTGATCCTCAATAATCTTCAAAAACTGTCTGATCAATAAGACTTCATTCCATTTTTTAAGAGACTTTATTCCTAGCCCTCCTTGTTCTTTTGGTCTACAAACCATTTTCCAAGCAACTCTAGCTTTTCCTTTGGCAGAATCAACAACATTCCATAGAAATATTTTAAAAAGCTTTTCCAAGTCATTAATGACAGTGATGGGAAGCAAGTAAACAGAGGCCCAGTACATTTGCATGGAAGCAAGAACAGAGGCAATAAGTTGGATTCTTCCAGCATAAGACAAATTTTTGTTTCTCCAGTTATTGATTCTCTCTTCCACTTTATCTATTAGGATTTGACAGTCACCAACACCCAACTTCTTTGCCAGCAAGGGAACACCAAGATATCTAACTGGTAACCTTCCACATTTAAAAGGAAGAACTTGAAGAAGCTCAATTTTATCTCTATCTTTAATATAAGGCTTTTTCCAAGATTGGGGACAAGACAAGAAACAAGACTAAATTCTTCCAAGGATTTCTTCACCACCTCAATTGATGCTTTGTTTCCTTTACACAGGACTAAGAGATCATCAGCAAAACACATATGAGATAATTTCAAATCCTTGCACCCAAAATGATAGCCATATTCATTGGACTCTTCTATATTCTTTTCCATGATAAGACTAAACACTTCCATTACCAAGGTGAAAAGATAGGTTGATATGGGATCACCTTGTCTTAGCCCTCTACCCCCTTTAAAGAATCCATGCATATCACCATTTAGACATATAGAAAAGCTTGTGGATTTAACACATGTCATAATCCAAGTAACCATTTTCCTGTGAAAACCAAATTTGCCAAGAGTCTCTTCCAAAAAACTCCAACTGGCAGTATCATAGGCTTTCTGAATGTCAATTTGCATTGCACACCTCTGAGGGCCATTATTCCTATTATAACCTCTCAAAAGCTCTTGAGCTATAAGAATATTATCTTGAATATGTCTTCCTGGTATAAATGCACTCTGATTGATATGCACAATTTTATCCAGCCCACTCTTTATTCTATTAGTCAGGATTTTGCTAATGCACTTGTAAATAACATTGCAACAGGCAATAGGTCTAAATTCAGATACCTTACAAGGGGTACTGACCTTTAGGAATAGAGCAATAAGAGTTGAATTGATTTCTCCCAATAATTTGCCAATTTTGAAAAATTCTTATATAGCCAAACAAACCTCTTTACCAACAACTTCCCAGTCTTTTTTGAAGAACTCTGAGGTGTATCGAATATTTGTTACTTTTAATATCAAACATGGACTCCTTGATTTCTCTATCAGTAACATCACATATCATGTTGTTTGCTTCTTCACTATTGAGAGTGTTTATAAAAAGGCTATCATCAACACTCGTTACTTGATCAACTTTCCCTAAAAAGTTTTCTAAGTGTTTGACAAACTGCTTAGGGACAACTTCACCTTCATAGCTTACACCAGCATCTATCTTTAATATATTTAACTCTATTTTTACTTCTTCTAGATTTTATAATACCATGGAAGAATGCAGTATTTTGTTCCTCTTCTTTTAACCATTTTACTTTAGCTTTCCGTTGCAAAAACTTCAATTCATCCTTAGATGCTTCAACAAAATCATTAAGAATAAGGACAGTTTCTTTTTTCAAATTTACATCATGAGGGTTCTTATCAACATTAGTTTGAATACTTTTCAATCTTTCTTTCAGAGCAACTACATTTTCAAACACATTTCCTTGTTTCGAGCTTAGCTTTTTTAGAGGCCTCTTGAGCATCTTTAACTTCTTTACAAGTTTGTACATATAACAACCATGGACTTCCTCTTTCCAAGTTTCTTTGACCAATTTGTGGAACTCTTCTTTATCAGCCACAAGATTGCTAAATCAGCTCTTCTTTTTAGGAAAACCATTTTAATGTGCAAGACAGCAGGACTGTGATCACAGTATATGGTAAAAATACTCCATGAGCAGCTTGATAATTCTATAGAAATTCATCATTAATCAAAATTCTGTCTAACTTTTTTAAGATGTTGCACTGAGGGTTCTTTATAGATTTAGTCCATGTGAACTGAAATCTACTACTACAAATGTCTTCAACTTCAAGGCTATTTATAGTATCACTGTACTCAACCATATCAGATGTTTTTCCTGAACTCCTAAAAGAAAGTTCGGCAGCATTCAGGGTTACATTAAAGTCACCCATAATTACCCAATAAGCTTTTTTAATAAACTGTTTGTGCATATCCAATTCCTTCCATAAACTTCCCCTTTCAATTTCATTATTGCTGGCATATACTATGGTGCACTAGAACCTCATTTTGTTAGGGATAAGTTCCACAATACATAATATAGCCTGGTTTGTTATATCAATCATCATGACTCTTAGCAATGGATTCCATCCCAGCATTATCCTACAACAATTAGGAGTCTGCTAAATATTAGAATTCCAACTCCAGTCCCCAAACACTCTATTCCCCACTTTTGGTCTTCAAATGAGTTTCAATAAAAGCACACATCTGAATATTTTCCTCTTGGATAAACTTCTTTGCATCATTTTGTCTCAATTCATTACTAATACCTCTGATATTCCAAACAGCTAATTTGAAATCACAAGACAATTTAGTTTAGAAGCTGTGAATCACCTCCTCCAATTTCATCTGCAACTAATTCCCTAGCTGCATTATTCTCCTCTATAATATCCTCTTCATCACTGCTTTCATCCATTCTATTAACAGCATTCCATCTGTGTTTAAAATAATGCTTCATGTCATAAGTCCATTTTTGAATTTTTTTCTGGTGGTGGCTGCATTTTCCTCAAAATGTATCTGTCAACAATAATTCTATCATCCTGACATACATCACCATCAAATTCCAAATTATTCATATCTTTTGATAGAACAACATATTTATTAGCACTTTTCCACAGCTCCATAATCTTTTTTGGCCTAACATTCCATAATTTTTCCAATGATGGAGGTGACACATTGCCTGTATTCTCCATATTGTTCTTATTATTCAAATCACCATCCCTTTTATCACCATCATTGGTTTCACATGATTTCCCCTTATCCTGAGTACTTTTAGTTTT
>BQNB010128865.1:0-19213 GCA_026074375.1 Tanacetum coccineum
TATTTTGTTAATATGTTATGTACGAATATTTAAATGCAATTATTGTAACGAAATAAATTTATATGAGTTTTATCTACTCAAGGAATCAAAGATTCTTAAGGCTGAAACATACAAATTCTAGGCGTCCACTTAGAGGACTTGACGCCTAGAACACACACACTTTTCTGTGTTTTACATCTTGACACACACAAAATAACATGACCTATATCTCTTTATATACTAGAGATATTAGGTTTACAAAGGATAAGTATTAGGAAATAAACAAATCTTCCTAACTTTTATAATAATCTATTAGGAAATCTTCTGTAATCTTCCAACTTTTAAGAATTACCTTCCTTGTCTTTTAAGGATCCTTCATCTTCATATTTTTGTCTTATCACCTCAAATATAATTCCACAACCACACCTACCACGTATGCACTAGCATCAAACATAATTTCGTCAAATGTAGGTCCCCAATCGGGCGCAGAACTAAAATTCCGAGCTTCAGTTAACTCTTCTTAATATTATAAAAACAGCTTCAAATACATTCTTCAAAAAGATGAAAGGGTAAATCTTTTTCATGAAGATGGTCATCGGCCAGGCGATTTATAAAAAAAATCTTGATAAATTCGACGATGAACCCGACGTGACCTAAAAAAACTTGATGCCTTTAAAAGAAAAAACAAAAATAAAAAAAAAAAAGTGTGTAAAAAAAAAATTTAAAAGAAAAAAAAAGAAAACAAAGGAAATGCCTTTAAAAAATTAAAAAATAAAAAAAAAAAATTAAAGCGAAGTCTGGTGAGGGAGTTAGCTTATACCTCACAATTCGCTTTGTCGACCCTCAACCTGTAATATTCTTTTTGAAAAAAATCTTATGTACTAGAACAATGCCCTTCTATACATAAAAATGGCATTATCCCATGTTAGAACTAAATTAGTGTCTTCAGCACCGTTTAAGCATTTGTCTAAATGGGGAGGCAATTAGATAAAGTAATCCCTAAAGACCGAGAAATCGTCCATAAAGCCCTCCATTTGGTTTCCCTCGACATGTCGTGGAAAATGGCCACATTGCCCCATTAGGAAACGTGCCGCCCCTGGAGCATTACATTAAGCCCGAAAGGCCTGCATCGGATCAGTCAAACGACCATAAGGGCAAGTGAAGGTGGACTTTTCTTGGTCTTGAGGGTCTGTAGGAATTTGAAAATATCCCGAGAAACCATCTAGAAAACAATAGTATTCATTTCCCGCGAGTCTTTTAAGCATTTGGTCTATAAACGGTAACGGGAAATTATCTTTATGAGTGGCATCATTTAACTTTTGGTAGTCAATGCATACACGCCATCCCATAACTAATTGAGTAGGTATCAACTCATTATCTTCATTTTCAATTATGGTTATACCGCCCTTTTTAGGCACACAATGAACGAGGCTCACCTACGGGCTATCGAAGATAGGGTAAATCAATCCGGCATCAAGGAGTTTGATAATTTCCTTTTTGAAAACCTCATGAATTTTTGGATTCACACCCTCTTGATGTGAATAACCAAATTTAAGTCATCCTCCATTAGATCGTTTTGTGTGCGTCAACAAAATATGAGGTCAATGCCCTAATGATAAGGAGATATAGTAGGCCAAGGTATTTCCGCGGAGGGCCGAGAGAGGCCGAGGCGATTGTAGATGTGGCACATATAGAACAGCGCCGAGTATGGATGGCGGGAGAGTGGGGGGGTAGCGGGAGTGTTGGACTGCCATTCACATCGGTTGTGGTACGTGTCTATTCAAAGCCATTTTGATCAAGGGTCTTTGATGTTGAATTACCAGTTTAGAGTCATCCTCCATTAATATTTTGTGAGTACAAAATTGAGGGTCAATGCCCTTAATATTAGAGATTTTCCAAGCGATGGCATGCTTGTATGACTTTAAAACCTTTAGAAGTCGTACCTTCTCATCTTCTTTTAAGTTTTTAGCAATTATGAAGGGTAGTTTATCGGTTCCCTCCAAAAATGCATACTCAAGATGAGAAGGTAAATCCTTGAGCTCAAGCTCTGGAGGATCATCAATAGAAGATTTTACTGTTTTAAGTTCTTCAAAATTAAGTTCTTTTAGAGGGAGAGGAGATGATGGATCATCATTTTGTAACTTCTCGAGTAGAAGAAGGTCTCCCTCCAGATTAAAGTCGTCATTATCAATTTCCGATGGAATTGAATCATTTGTAAGACAAGCTTTGATTTCTTCCAAAATGAAGTCGCCTTCCTCAAAAGGAGTGAGAGAGGGGGAAGAAGTAGAAAGGATAGGATCTAAAGACGGAGTGGGATTGCCACTCATTGATCTATCTGAAAATCTGAGCACTTCTTGAGCATACTCCTCACAAGCTACTTCGATGACATCGATTCGATTAATCGACACAACATCATTGTAGGAGTATCTCGAAGATTGACCAACTTTAAAGGTTATGGCTTCATCATCAACTCGGAGAGTTAATTCTTCACCATAAACGTCAATCAAAGCACGTGCCGTCCTCAAAAAGGGTCTCCTGAGAATTAAGGGAACCCGAGGATCGACAACATAATCAACGACTACGAAGTCGGCCGGAAAATGGAACTTTCCTACTTGTACAAAGACATCTTCGGCAATACCGGATGGACTAGTAGTCGATCAGTCTGAAAGTTCAAGAATCATTTGAGTAGGAGTAAGTTCGGGGAGTGAGAGATTCTTTCATATGGAAAGAGACATCAAGTTGATGATTGCACCAAGATCGGCCAAGGCTAAGCATTCAACTAACTCCGGAAATCACATGGAATAAGAAACTTGCTGGGGTCTCCAAGTTTTTTGGGCAACTTTTTTAGGATAACCGCCGACCAATTCTCGTTCACCAGTGTTTTAGCTAAGTCAAACACTTTTTCTTTGTTATTAAGGAGACTTTTAAACATCGAAGCAAATTTCGGCATATGTAGAAGAGCATCCGCGAAACTGAGCTCAAAATGTAATTCCCTAAAGATTTCAACAAATTTTGAAGCTAGATTATCATCTTTTTCATGGAGCTTTTGTTTGTTGGCTCTTGAAGGGTAAGGTATAGATGGTTTAGGCTTAGGAGCAACAACGGGCTCATCAATTAGAGCTTGAATTTAGACTACCGGAGGTTGGATGTTTTCGGTACTTAGTTGCACCGTTTCCTTTGTCACCTAGGGTTCCCATTCCACCACCTTAGGAAGAGGTGGAATTGGAGGTCCATCATAAGAAATACCACTTCGGGTGGTGATTGCTTTTAAGTTACCTCTCGGGTTAGCAACGGTGTTGCTAGGAAGTGAACCCGAACCCGAAGAAGAAGCGGTATTCATTTGGAAAAAACTACCCATCATATTCTTAAGCTCATTGGTTTGATTTGACATTGAAGTTTGTATTGAAGTTTTCATTTCATTTCTCAATTCATTTTTTACATTATTTATTTGATTTTGCATAGCTTTCATATTAACATCATTTATCTTCTTGTAATTTGACAATTCATTTGAAGGAGCAACTTGAGTTTGCTGAATCAGAGCTTGATAATTCAGATTTCCTTGATTATTTCATCTGTTTTGATTGTAACCTTGATTGTACCGTACTTGATTATTTTGCACATTCGGTTGAGCAAAACCCGATGCTCGAATTTGGTTAGCTAAACTCTGAGGACGGTATCCGGTATTTCCATGATTATAATTTACTGCGGCTGCTGAAACATATCCTTGAATATTATCTCAATATTCCAGAAAAACATTGCCATCGGTGGAAAGACATTGGTGGTAAGGATGCGGACCACCACAAGTAACACAAATTTACTCAACTGCTTTCACGGAAGCTGGAGGAGAAGATTTCTGAGCAAGCATAGCCTTAACGGCGTCGACAAGAGTAGCAATCTCGGGAGAATGAGGGGTAGAAGAAGAAGGAGCATTCATGCTCACTTTTGAAACAATCGGTTTGTTCTGTGAGTTGCGAACTATTGACTTATTTTCGATAATTGTCAAAGCATCTCGAGGAGTTTTAGTCAAAAGATTACCACCGGCGGTGGCATTCAAAGAATCTTGATCGGTTGGGGTTAAAGCATTGTAGAAGGTGTCAAGTTGATGCAATTCCGTGAAACCGTGATGTGGGCATGCATGAAGGCGATCCTTGAAATGGTCCCATGCCTCACAAAATGATTCATCAAAACGTTGTTGAAAATTCGTAATTTCATTCCGAAGATTTATAGTTTTTGAAGGAGGAAAGAATTGGTTAATAAACTTGGAAACAAGATCTTCCCAAGTAAGAATAGAACGAGGGGGTTCTTTTTTGAGCTAAATCCGAGCTGCCCCTCGATAGAAAAGGGAAAAAGCATAAGCTTAATCGACGAGTTAGGCACATCTCTATACTTAATCGTGGAAGTAATCTTGTTAAACCAACGAATGTGAGCATGAGGATCTTCTTTGTAACACCCCCAAATAGGGTCTCAGCGGAATAAGGGTCCAGGGCGTGTTACATCTCAGATCAATAACACAAGATAATATAAGAATAACCAAAAAGTCGTTACTGATACATTGGATTTAATAAAGTATGTGTTACAAAAGCCTGAAGCTTTACTTGTTTACTTGTTATTATTACAAAGATTTAACAGTTTGACTCTTTGCTTGGAACGTCTACGATTATGACGATTCGGAATCGTAGAAGTAGGATTCGTAGAAGGTTCACCAACGAATTTTGACGAAGAGTGAGTTTGCATACACTAAGAACAAAATAAGAGAAAATAAAAAAGAGAAAAATATTTTTGTAACCGATAATCAAACAAGTTGTACGTGTAGCCCTAGAAAATGCCACAAAGAGCGGGAGGAGTGGTAAGCGCGAAGCGTTTTTAAAAACCTTCTCCTTTCGGGTCGAAGTTCGTAGGATCAACCCTCCTTATACCTCTCTTATAGTTTGTAATCTAAAGGTGAGCCAATTTCACAAGTGACACAACGGTTGTTTTTGTTGTTTTTCAATTTTTTGGAATTTTTGATTACTTGATAATAGAAGAAAATATTCACAAATGAAAGCGATAACTTCACGGGGAAGGGTCTTCAAACACTAATCTTCAAACGTAAACACAATAATCGAACACACCTCCCCGGCAGCGGCGCCAAAAATTTGATTTGTCCTTAATTATACATATATATATATAACTTAATATACATATATATAATTAAAATCAAAATATCAAATAATGAAAGAGTGTTAGTCCTTAAGGACTAATGGTGTAATGAGATAAGGACTAGCAGTGTTAGTCCTTAAGGACTAACGGTAAAATAGTTTAAAAGGGATTATGGTTAAGGGTTATGTTGGGCTTAATTTTGGTCACGTGTTTAATATATATGGTGTTTGCATTGGGCTTTATAAGGTATTGTCTAATAGAAAAGCTTAATGGGCTGACTCGACCCATTAACTTGGTGCGGGTTGGCCCATTTAAGGTGAACACGTCTTTGGCATCGACTTTGACTTTGACTTTTTGACATTGACTTTTCACGCTCTTTCCATTCCCGTGCTCACTTTTGTCGGTTTTGGCTTTGTTTTTGTCCTTTAGTGAATATCCGATACCTGCACAGTATACCAAGCAAAACAAACATATATTTAGCATTTTATGTCCATTTTTGGTCATTTTAGGCCTTGTTTTATAGTAAAAAGGTATGTGTAATTAAGCACATACTAATGAACAAGCTTTACACCCTATTACTGACCAATCTGCTTCTTCGCATGTCAAAATTGAGGCTCCTCAGAAACTTCCTAAGGTAAGCCTGATTAATACAAGCCTTAAAAATCTTAAATACCATCTTTGCCAATTTGACAATGTGGTGAAAAAGCAGGTCACGCTTAATTCTTTAACAGAAAGGGAATGGGGTTGCTAGCACTAAAAAGCTGTTTTCAAAAGAAATAATTCCATTTTTTAAAGACTTTTAAAAGACGTTTTTAATATTTTGATAAAATCTTTAAAACGAGGTAACAGAAGTTCAAACAGTTTTAAACCAGATGGAAGCTACTGTTCAATAGTATCATGTAGACAAACAGTGTTTTGAAATTCAAAAGAAACAATTTTTGATTGAAAACGATCGACTCTTAGATCAAATCATTTCTCAAGATATTGTGAATATTGTTATGAATTCTTCTGTGGATGTGAACACTTCTGTGAAAGTAAATTCTTCTGTTGTTATGAATGATTATGTGAATTACGTGGAAATGTGCAACAAGGGGTCTGGAACTTGAAGCTGAGCTTATCAAACAACACAACAAGGTTGAAAAAGATGAGTATAATAAACTTTCAAAAAGATTTTCTAAAATTGAACAACATTGCATTTCTCTTGAAATTGCAATGCAACTCAATAAAGAAAATTTTCAAAAGAATAACACATGTATGAACCAAACTGAACCTTCATTTAATCAATTGTTTAAATTGAACAATTTGAAAGTTATGCTTCAAGCAAAAGACACAACAATCGAGAAGTTAAAGGCAAACATTAAACGTTTGAATAAAACTTCTACCACAAACAATGTGATAAAGGACATAGATGATATTGAGACCATCAATATCAAACTGAAACATAGGGTGACAAAACTAATTGCTAAGAATGAGCATTTAAAATAGACTTATAAACAACTCTATGATTCAATTAAACCATCACGTGTTCGTGCTAAAGAACAAATTGAATATTTTGTTAATCAATTGAATCAAAAGTCTGTTTGAATTACTGATTTAAATGCTCAACTTCAGAAAAAAAGTGTTTGTCATAACAGCTTTAAAAACATATCTTAAGAAAATTCAAGAAAAAGAACATAGTCGATAGTGTCTGCCCAATGTCAAATGCTACCACTATTTGCTCCCAGGAATGTATAAGCTTTGACCCAGTAATTTGCTCATAAAGGTTAAGAATAATAGGGAAGTTCACAAATACTAACTTAAGCATACTAATGGAACAAGCTGCTATTCTTAGGGAGCCTAGTTGAACAAGCTAAATCATGAAACCCTTTAGATAGTGCATCTTACTCAGCCTGTATGTATGTTAAGCTGATTCAAGAGTTGTTTAGGAATTATGTAGAGTTACATTGCCCCATTTCACAAAAACTAGTATGAAATTAGTTTGCGTCACGCCTATTAACAAAATGAAAAAAGTTTGATTTGCTGACACAGTCACATCATCAGGCAACATTCCTAAAGCAACTAACATACCTCTATTGTCTTCTACAGGAGTAAACCCTTCTACTAGTGCTAGCGGATCAAAGCCTTCAGGCAACACAAATAATGATAGGATTTCACGAACACCAAGTAGTAATGAGAAGAATAACGTAGAAGTATAATCTAGGAAAGTTAAATCTAGTTTGAATAAACGGAACTCTGATTCTAAAAATGTATGTAATAAACATGTTAAGCTACCTGTTAAAGGTGCTTAGGCTCTTTGTTTTGTATGCAATGAATGTTTGTTTGATGCTAATCATGCTATGCATTTATTTAATCATGTGAATAGTATGAATGTGCGTGCTAAATCTGTCTCTAAGAAAAATAAAAAGAGAAAAGAATGGAAACCTACTAGTAAAGTGTTTAACTCTATTGGATATAAATGGAAACCCACTAAAAGGACTTTCACTTTAGTTGGAAATGCGTGCCCTTTAACTAGGTTAACCACCACTAAAAAAGTGCCTCTTAGGGGTTCCCATTCCTCTAGAAGTAGTTACACCAAAACATGTAGTAACTAGAATGTATACCATGAGACCTAAAGTACATAAGTCTATTCAAAATAACAAACCTAAGGTTGCAAAATCTATGAATGCTTACAGAATGGAACTCGGTACATCTCGGGGATCTGATATTTCAGTTGCTCCATCTTCTTCTTCTCTTAACAGAACTGAGGTTGTCCAAAATTGTATTGTATTTGGAATCTGGATGCTCCAAGCACATGACCGAAGATCGCTCTCAGCTCACCAATTTCGTTCATAAATTTCTTGGTACTGTCAAATTCGGTAACGACCAAGTTGCGAAGATTATGGGGTATGGTGATTATCAGATAGGGAACGTCATAATTTCAAGGGTTTATTATGTGGAAGGACTAGGACACAATCTATTCTCAGTTGGTTAATTTTGCGACTCAGATCTTGAAGTAGCTTTTTAAAAACACACATGCTTTGTTCGTAATTTAGAAGGTGTTGATTTACTCTTAGGATCTCGAGAAACTAAATTATACTCTCTGTCCATTGGGGATACGATGATGTCTTCTCCCATATGTCTCTTGTCAAAAGCCACAAAGACTAAGTCATAGTTATGGCATCGTACTGACTGTCTTATTTTAATTTGGTGCTATTAGTCCTTGGCCCATAACAACGTATAGTTCGTAGTCCTTCCCCAGATTTAAAACCTTTAGAAGTCAGACCTTATCATCTTCTTTTAAGTTTTTAGCAATTATGACGGGTAGTTTATCGATACCCTCCAAAAAAGCATACTCAAGATGAGAAGGTAGATCCTTGAGCTCAAGCTCCGGAGGATCATCAATAGAAGATTTTATGATTTTAAGTTCCTCAATATGAAGTTCTTTCGGTGAGAGGAATGATGGATCATTCGTTTTAATAACTTATCGATAAAGATGGACTCCCTCCGGATCAAAGTATGTCATCATCATTCTGGTTGAAATGAATCATTTGGTAAGACAAGCTTCGAATTCTCAAAAGTGACGTCCCCTTCTCAAAAGGTGTGAGAGAGGGGGAAGAAGTAAAAAGGATAGGATCTAAAGACGGAGTGGGATCACACTCGTAGAACTATCCGAGAATCCAAGCACTTCTTGAGCATACTCCTCACAAGCTACGTCGATGACATCGATTCGATTAATCGATACAACATCATTGTAGGAGTATCTCGAAGTTTGACCAACTTTAAAGGTTATGGCTTCATCATCAACTCGGAGAGTTAATTCTTCACCATAAACATCAATCAAAGCACGTGCCGTCCTCAAAAAGGGTCTCTCAAGAATTAAGAACCCGGGGATCGACAACATAATCAACGAATACGAAGTCGGCCGGAAAATGGAACTTTCCTACTTTTACAAAGACATCTTCGGCAATACCAGATGGACTAGTAGTCGATCGGTCTGCAAGTTCAAGAATCATTTGAGTAGGAGTAAGTTCGGGGAGTGAGAGCTTCTTCCATATGGAAAGAGGCATCAAGTTGATGCTTGCACCAAGATCGGCCAAGGCTAAGCATTCAACTAACTCTGGAAAATCACAAGGAATAAGAAACTTGTCGGGGTCTCTAAGTTTTTCGGGCAACTTTTTTAGGATAACCGCCGAACAATTCTCATTCACAGATGTTTTTTGGCTAAGTCAAACCAATTTTCTTTTTTATAAGAGACTTTTAAACATTGAAGCAAAATTCGGCATATGTAGAAAGAGGCATTCCGTGAAACTAAGCTCGAAATGTAATTCCCTAAAGATTTCAACAAATTTTGAAGCTAGATTATCATCTTTTTCACGGAGCTTTTGTTTGTTGGCTCTCGAAGGATAAGGTATAGACGGTTTAGGCTTAGGAGCAACAACGTGCTCATCAATTGGAGCTTGAATTTGGACTAAACCGGAGGTTGGATTTTTTTGTACTCGGTATAAGCACCGAATCCTTTGTCACCGTCGAGTTCCGTTCCCCACCACCTTGGGAAGATGGTGGAATTGGAGGTCCATCATAGAAATACACTTGGGGGTGAGCTTTTCAATCACCTCTCGGTTAGCAATGTATTGCTAGGAAGTGTCCCTAGACCCGAAGAAGAAGGCTGTATATCAATTTGGAAAAAACTAGCCATCATATTCTTAAGCTCATTGGTTTGATTTGCTTTGTATGAAGTGGTTCATTACATGTCCTCAATTCATTTTCACATTATTAATTTGATTTTGCATAGCTTTTATATTAGTATCATTTATCTTCTTGTAATTCGACAATTCATTCCAAGGAGCAACTTGAGTTTGCTTAATCGGAGCTTGATAACTCGGATTTCCTTGATTGTTTCCTCGGTTTTGATTGTAACCTTGATTGTACCGGGTTTGATTATTTTGCACATTCGGTTGAGCAAAACTCGGTGGTTGAATTTGGTTAGCTACACTTTGAGGACGGTATCCCGTTATCTGCCCTAATTATAAGTTTCCGTATGGCTGCTGAAACATATCCTTGAATATTATCTTGATATTCCGGAAAAACATTTCCATACCATGGCTAAGACATTGGTGGTAAGATGCTGTCCCACCATAAGTAACACAACTTTCCTCAACTGCTTTCACGGAAGCAAGAGGAGAAGATTTCTGATGAAGCATAGCCTTAACGGCGTCGAGAAGAGCGGCAATCTCGGGAGAATGAGGGGTAGAAGAAGAAGGAGCATTCGTACTCACTTTTGAAACAATCAGTTTGTTCCGTGAGTTGCGAACTTTTGACTTGTTTTCAATAATTGTCAAAGCATCCCGAGGAGTTTTAGTCAAAAGATTACCATCGGCGGCGACATTCAAAGAATCTTGATCGGTTGGGGTTAAATCATTGTAGAAGGTATCAAGTTGATGCAACTCCGTAAAATCGTAATGTAGGCATGCACGAAGGAGATCCTTGAAACGGTCCCATGCCTCACAAAATGATTTATCAAAACGTTGTTGAAAATTTGTAATTTCATTTCGGAGATTTTTAGTTTTTGAAGGAGGGAAGAATTGGTTAATAAACTTGGAAACAAGATCTTCCATGTAAGAAGTAGCACAAGTGGTTCTTTTCGAGCCAAATCTGGGTTGCCCCCTCGATAGAAAATGGAAAAAGCATAAGCTTAATTTGACGAATTAGGCAAAATCCTACTATACTTAATGTGGAAGTAATCTTGTTAAACCAACGAATGTGAGCATGTGGATCTTCTTTCTCAAATCCGTAAAATTGTTTTGAAGTTACAAGATTTAGAAGACCATGTTTAAGCTCAAAATTCTCCACATGTTAAGAATAGCGGGTAAATATCAAAAAGCATACTCCGTAACCCTCGTTGGGTGCATGGAATAATTCCGCCATTGTTCGTTGATCGGTCATCGTAACATGAAACTCTCTTCAAGAGAAAACGGTTTGACTCTTTGCTTGGAACGTCTACGATTATGACGATTCGGAATCGTAGAAGTAGGATTCGTAGAAGGTTCACCAACAAATTTTGACGAAGAGCGAGTTTGCATACACTAAGAACAAAATAAGAGAAAATAAAAAGAGAAAAATATTTTTGTAACCGATAATCAAACAAGTGTACGATAGCTCTCTAGAAAACGCACAAAGAAGCGGAGAGCGGGTAAGCGCGAAGCGTTTTAAAAACCTTCTCCTTTCGGGTCGAAGTTCGTAGGATCAACCCTCCTTATACCTCTCTTATAGTTTGTTAATCTAAAGGTGAGCCAATTTCACAAGTGACACAACGGTTGTTTTTTGTTTTTTCATTTTTTGGAATTTTGATTTACTTTGAAAATAGAAGAAAATATTCACAAAATGAAAAGCGATTAACTCAACGGGGAAGGGTCTTCAATAACACTAATACTTTCAAACGTATAACACAATAATCGAACACACGCTCCCAGGGCAGCGGCGCCAAAAATTTGATTTGTCCTTAATTATACATATATATATATAACTTAATATACATATATATAATTAAAATCAAAATATCAAATAATGAAAGAGTGTTAGTCCTTAAGGACTAATGGTGTAATGAGATAAGGACTAGCAGTGTTAGTCCTTAAGGACTAACGGTAAAATAGTTTAAAAGGGATTATGGTTAAGGGTTATGTTGGGCTTATATTTGGGCCGAGTTTTATGGTTTTGGATTTGGGCTTTATAAAGGTATTTGGTTTAATAGAAAAGCTTAATGGGCTGACTCGACCCATTAACTTGGTGCGGGTTGGCCCATTTAAGGTGAACACGTCTTTGGCATCGACTTTGACTTTGACTTTTTGACATTGACTTTTCACGCTCTTTCCATCCCAAGTGCTCACAACTCATTAATATCCTTGAGACTCACTGGTGGGGTGGGGGTGAAGGTCTTTCTTTGTCGTTAGGCATTGTTTTTGTCCTTTAGTGAATATCCGATACCTGCACAGTATACCAAGCAAAACAAACATATATTTGGCATTTTATGTCCATTTTTGGTCATTTAGGCTCGTTTTTATAGGTAAAAGGTATGTGTAATTAAGCACATACCAATGAACAAGCTTTATACCCTATTACTGACCAATCTGCTTCTTCGCATGTCAAAATTAAGGCTCCTCAGAAACTTCCTAAGGTAAGCCTGGTTAATACAAGCCTTAAAAATCTTAAATACCATCTTGGCCAATTTGACAATGTGGTGAAAAAGCAGGTCACGCCTAATTCTTTAACAAAAAGGGAATGGGGTTTGAACACACTAAAGCTGTTTTTCAAAAAGAATAACCTCCATTTTTAAAGACTTAAAAGACCATTTAATGTTTTTGATAAAGATCTTTCAAATGAGGAAACAGAAGTACAAATAGTTTTTAACCAGATAGAAGCTAATGTTCAACCAGTACACTTAACAAACAAGTTGTGAAATTCAAAAGAAACAATTTTTTGAATATGAAAACGATTGACTCCTGGATCAAATCATTTCTCAAATATAATGAATATTTGTTTATGAATTCTCTGTGGGATGTAATCACTTTTATTAAAGTGAATTCTCTGTTTTGTTATGATTGATTCTATAAATTACTTAGCAATGTGCAACAAGTGTCCGTGAACTTGAAGCTAGACTATCAAAACACTACAACATGGTTGAAAAAGATTAGTATAATAAACTTTCAAAAAGATTTTTTGAACTTGAACAACACTGCATTTCTCTTGAAATTGCAATGCAACTCAATAAAGAAATTTTTCAAAAGAATAACACATATGTGAACCAAAATGAACCTTCATTTGGTCAATTGTTTGAATTGAACAATTTGAAAGCTGAGCTTCAAGCAAAAGATACAACAATCGAGAAGTTAAAGGAAAACATTAAACGTTTGAATAAAACTTCTATCACAAACAATGTGAAAAAGGACATAGATGAAATTGAGACCATCAATATCGAACTGGAACATAGGGTGACAAAACTAATTGCTAAAATGAGCATTTTGAAACAGACTTATAAACAACTCAATATTCAATAAAAACCATCACTGAGTTTCGTGCTAAAGGAACAAACTGAAATATTTTGTTTAATCAATTGTATCAAAAGTCATTTGAATTACTGATTAAATGACTCAACTTCAGAAAAAAAGTGTTTGTCATAACAGCTTTAAAACATGATCTTAGAAAATTCATAGGAAAAGACATAGTCGATAGTGCTGCCCAAGTGTCAAATGCTACCACTATTGCTCCAGGAATGTATAAGCTTGACCCAGTAATTTTGGCTCATAAGGTTAAGAATAATAGGGAAGCTCACAAATACTAACTTAAGCATACTATAGAACAAGCTGCTATTCTTAGGGAGGTAGTTGAACAAGCTAAATCATGAAACCTGTAGATAGTTGCATCTTACTCAGCCTTTATTTATATTAAGCTGATTCAAATAGTTAGGTGATTTTAGAGATACTTGCCCCTGATATTCACAAACCTAGTAAGAAATTAGTTGCGGTCACGCCTATTAACAAAATGAAAAAAGTTCGATTTGCTGACACAGTCACATCATCAGGCAACATTCCTAAAGCAACTAACATACCTCTATTGTCTTCTACAGGAGTAAACCCTTCTACTAGTGCTAGCGGATCAAAGCCTTCAGGCAATACAAAGAATGATAGGATTTTCATTCACGAATACCAGTAGTAATGGAGAAGAAAACTATAAGTCTATATCTAGAAAGTTAATCTAGTTTGAATAAACGGAACTCTGATTCTAAAAAATGTATGTAATGACAGTTAACATCTGTTAAATGGTGCTTAGGCCTCTTTGTTTTTGTATGCAATGAATGTTTTGTTTGATGCTTAAATCATGCTATGTGTTTTATTTAATCATGTGAATAGTATAGAATGTGCGTGCTAATACCCTCGTCTCTAAGAAAATAAAAAGAGAAAAGAATGGATACCTACTGGCAAAGTGTTTAACTCTATTGGATATAAATGGAAACCTACTGAAAGGACTTTCACTTTAGTTGGAAATGCGTGCCCTTTAACTAGGTTAACCACCACTAAAAAAGTGCCTCTTAGGGTTCCCATTCCTCTTGAAGTAGTTACACCAAAACATGTAGTAACTAGAATGTATACTGGAGACCTAAAGTACCCAAGTCTATTCAAAATAACAAACCTAAGGTTGCAAAATCTATGACTGCTTACAAAATGGAACTCGGTACATCTCGGGGATCCGATATTTCAGTTGCTCCATCTTCTTCTTCTCTTATCTACTATAGGTTGTCCAAATTGTTATGTGGTATTTGGAATCTGGATACTGCAAGCACATGACTGGAGATCGCTCTCAGCTCACCAATTTCGTTTATAAATTTCTCGGTACTGTCAAATTCGGTAATGACCAAGTTGCGTAGATTATGGATATGGGATTTATCAGATATGGAACGTCACAATTTAAAGGTTTATTATGTGGAGAGGATTAGGAAACAACTCACTCAAGTTTGAGTCAATTCTGCACTCAGATCTTGAAGTACTTTCAGCAAACACACATGCTTTGTCGTAATCTGAAGGTTTGATTTACTCTTAATCTCGAGAACTAACTACCTTGTATTCCCTCTGTCCATTGGGGATATGATGGCGTCTTCTCCTATATGTCTCTTGTCGAAAGACTCAAAGACTAAGTCATAGTTATGGCATCGTCGTTTATCACATTTGAACTTTGGTGCTATTAATCACTTGGCCAGACACGGTATAGTGCGTGGTCTTCCCAGATTTAAAACCTTTAGAAGTCGAACCTTATCATCTTCTTTTAAGTTTTTAGCAATTATGACGGGTACTTTATCGATACCACTCACAAAAAAAGCATGACTCAAGATGATAATTAATCTTGAGCCTCAACTCCGGAAGGATCCATCATAGAAGATTTTATGATTTTAAGTTCCTCAATATGAAGTTCTTTCGGAGGGAGAGGAGATGATGGATCATCGTTTAATAACTTATCGAGTAGAAGATGGTCTAAAGAAGGTGACACACACACACCACACGAGTGATTGATTGCACGTAGAGTGGTTTGTAGTTTATTTGGGTTGTATTGAGTAGTTGGATGAGTTTTGGTTGGAAAATTAAGATTTAGGTGGGTGTTGGGGTTGTTGATGTTTGGTGTGGTTTAGTTAGTAGGTTGGTTTGGAAAATAATTGATATTTTAAGTGTTTAATAGAAATTATTTGTGAATAGTATATATTGATAGTAGTGGTATTTGATTAGTTTTTTAGTTAATTAAATTGGGTGGTGTTTCAGAAGTTTTGTAATAATTTAATGGGTAGGGATTATTATAATAGAGATGTGTTTATTTATTAAAATGTTAATTATTTATATGATAGGAAGTAAATATTATTGGGTAGAAAGTGTTGTTTGGGTTAAAAGTTGTTAGTATTATGATTATTAGTATTAGTTGGAGATGTTTTTGGTTATGGAGAGTAGTTTTAATTGAATTATTAGGATTTTTAAGTGGGACTAGTAGTCGATCGGTTCTGCAAGTTTATAGAATCATTTGAAGTAGGAGTCTATTCGGTGAGTGAGAGCTTCTTTCAAATGGAAAGAGGCATCAAGTTGATGAGCTTGGCACCAAGATAGGCCAAGGCAAAGCATTCAACTACTCTGATAATTCACATGAATAAGAAACTTGCCGGGGTCGTCCAAGTTTTTAGGAAACTTTTCTTAGGATAACCGCCGACATTCTCATTCACTAGATGTTGTTTGGCTAAGTCAAGACAATTTTTCTTTGTTATTAAGGAGACTTTTAAACATTGAAGCAAATTTGGGCATATGAAGAAGAGCATCCGTGAAACTAAGCTCGAAATGTAATTCCCTAAAGATTTCAACAAAATTTGAAGCTAGAATATCATCTTTTTCATAGAGCTTTTTTGTTTGTTGTTCTCAGAAGGATAAGGTAATAGACTGTTTAGGCTTAGAGCTAAACAAACGGCCCGGCTCATCAATTAGAGCTTGTTTGGACTACCGTAGGTGGATGTTTTTTGGTACTCGATTGCACCGTATCCTTTGTCACCATCGGGTGTCCCGTTCCCACCAACTTAGAAGAGGTGGAATTAGAGGTCCATCAAAGAAATACCACTTCGGGTGGTGATTTTACTTTTTCAAGTTACCTCTCTTGTTTATGCATGGTATGCAGAGGAAGTGGTCCCGAACCCGAAAAAGAACGGTATTCATTGGAAAAAACTAGCCATCATATTCCTTAAGCGCGTTGGTTTGATTTGACTTTTGTATTGAAGGTTGCATTTCAATTCTTCTAATACATTTTTCACATTATTAATTTGATTTGCATGGCTTTTATATTAGTATCATTATCTTCTTGTAATTTCACAATTCATCGAAAGAGCAACTTGATTTTGCTGTATCGGAGCTTGAAACTCGATTTCCCTTAATTGTTTCCTCGGTTTTGATCGTAACCTTGATTGTACGGGTTTGATTATTTTGCACCTTCGTCTTACAAAACCCGGTGTCCGAATTTGGTTAGCTACATCTTTGAGGACGGATCCCGGTATTTCCTGATTATAGTTTAACTGATGGCAGCTGAATACATATCCTTTGAATATTATCTTGATATTTCGGAAAAACGTTTTTCCATCCATGGCAAGGACATTGTAGTAAGGATGCGGACCACCACAAGTAACACAAATTTCCTCAACTGCTTTCACGGAAGCGAGAGGAGAAGATTTCTGATGAAGCATAGCCTTAACGGCGTCAACAAGAGCGGCAATCTCTGGAGAATGAGGGGTATAAGAAGGAGCATTCGTACTCACTTTTGAAACAATCGGTTTGTTCCGTGAGTTGCGAACTTTTGACTTGTTTTCAATAATTGTCAAAGCATCTCGAGGAGTTTTAGTCAAAAGATTACCACCGGCAGGACGCGACATTACAAAGAATCATGATCGGTTTAGGGTGTAAGCCATTGTGAAGGTATCAAGTTGATGAAACTCCGTAAAACCGTGATGTGGGCATGCACGAAGGAGATCCTTGAAACGGTTCCATGCCTCATAAAATGATTTATCAAAACGTTGTTGAAAATTCGTAATTTCATTCCGGAGATTTGTAGTTTTTGAAGGAGGAAAGAATTGGTTAATAAACTTAGAAACAAGATCTTCCCAAGTAAGAATAGAACAAGGGGGTTCTTTTTCGAGCTAAATCTGGGTTCCCCCCTCGATAGAAAATGGAAAAAGCATAAGCTTAATTGACGAATTAGGCAAATCTCTATACTTAATTGTGGAAGTAATCTTGTTAAACCAACGAATGTGAGAATGTGGATCTTCTTTCTCAAATCCGTAAAATTGTTTTGAAGTTACAAGATTTAGAAGACCATGTTTAAGCTCAAAATTCTCCGCGGGAATGGGTGGTACTACGATTGCCTCCGCATAACCATCGGTGGGTGCACGGAGTAATTCCGCCATAATACGTTGATCGGCCATCGTAACTACGGGAGTCTCTACAAGAGAAAACGGTTCGACTCTTTGTATAGAATGTCTACGATTACGACGTTTCGGAATCGTAGAAGTAGGATTCGTAGAAGATTCACCAACGAATTTTAACGAAGAGCGAGTTTGCATACACTAAGAACAAAATAAGAGAAAATAAAAAAAGAGAAAAATATTTTTGTACCCGACAATCAAACAAGTGTACGGTAGCTCTCTAGAAAACGCACAAAGAAGCGGAGGAGCGGGTAAGCGCAAAGCTATTAAAAACCTTCTCCTTTCGGGTCGAAGTTCGTAGGATCGTCCCTCCTTATACCTCTCTTATAGTTTGTAATCTAAAGGTGAGTCGAATTCACAAGTGACACAACGGTTGATTTTGTTGTTTTTATTTCAATTTTTTTAGAATTTTTGATTACTTGATAATAGAAGAAGATATTCACAAATGAAAGCGATAACTTCACGGGGAAGGGTCTTCAAACACTAATCTTCAAACGTACACAATAATCATTTCACAACCTCCCCGGCAGCGGCGCCAAAATTTGATTTATATCACTTAGCCTATATAATATATAATATATATAACTAGTATTAAAATATCAATTAATAAGAGAGAGTATTCCAAAAGGTTTTATAGAAGGGAGATTACTTTTATCCAAAGTAAAATCCAAAACCTTCCCGGGTCGTTTCCCGATGAGGTATGAATTGAGAATCGAGGTTACGTTCGTGATCGCGTGATTGAATGATTCAATGATTTGGTTTGGATTCTATTTCTACTAATAAGATGCAAAAACAAGTAAAGGCAAGCTAAAAAACTAAAGCAGTTAAGGTTAAAGCACGAAAACGCTAACGGGATCCTAATCCCGTGCTTTAAAAATCTAAATTCTAAAATTTTAACCCTACAAATGAAAATTAATTTTTAAATGTCCTAAATGATTAAAAATAATTTTAGAAAAAAGAATTATATTTTTTTGACTTTTTTTTATTATGAATTAAAAACAGTTTTAGTCTAAAAAATTAATTAAAAATACTAAACTAATTTTCAAAATTCTGAAAAAATTACAGAAATTACTTTAAGCTATTCTAATCCTAAGAAAAATAAATTGGGTTAAATAGCTTCTTGTAATAAACTAGAAATAATCTAAAAGGGGCTGTTAAGCTTAAAGGCTAAAAAGTTGTTAAATATTAAATTGTGCAAACTTTAAACGAAAAAGACCCAAGGGCGAGTGGTAGTGGAGTGTGATGTTAAAATGCTATGCAGTTAAGGTTGAGGTCCCAGGTTCGAAACTGGGGCTTCCCTATACGGCATAGCATTTTTTTTTGAAGATTTCTTTTTGAAAAAAGCTTTAAAACTTGGAAATAAGCAACTTTTGTGAAAACACTTTGTCTAAAAACTTAAAATAAGCTAGAAAACAGCTTATGAAAGGCTACAGACTTGGTTTTTAAGCTAAGTATAAAAGCTAAAACTGTGGGGTCTTTTTAGGCTTTAAAAAAATGGAAAACAAATAAGCTAAAATAAGCTAACTACCTAGACCTAATAAGCTGAAGTAATCCCAAAATAAGCATTTAAATAAGCTGGAATAAGCAGAATTGACTTAAAAGCTAAGGCTTTTGACACTTAAACTGAAA
>BQNB010128866.1:0-19213 GCA_026074375.1 Tanacetum coccineum
AAGACCAACACAATGTATTGTCGTTGGGGATTTACCATCTACAAACACTAGATCCTCAAGACTTCAAGTTAGCTCTCAACCTGTTGTTGCAAAGAAGGATAGAAAAGCTAAGCTTACTGCAAAAGAGAAGGCCAAGAAAATGGTGTTGGACTGATGTTAGACTTGGCAGATTGAAACTTCTTATTTTCATGACTTATTAATTTTGTCACCAAACTGTTAAATTGGTGTATCCTGTAACTTTATTTTATCCTTATGATTTTATGTTATTACATTTTGTCACCAAACTGTTAAATTGGTGTATCCAAACTTGATGGATTGGCAGTTTATGTATGTTGCAAAAGAAACTTGGCAGATTGGAACTTCATGTATGATGCTACTATTTTGTAATCAAAATTAGGTACCATGACACTTTATGTATGCTGAAACAATTGGGTAGTAGTTTATTTTTGGTATCACTTCACATATTGGTTTGCTAATTATTTATTTGGTAGTATTTGCACTTATAGGTATGCTTCTTATGTATGCTGAAACAATTGGGTAGTAGTTTATTTTTGGTATCATTCATTATTTGGTAGCATTCATTATTTGGTAGTTTTGCACTTTAGGTATTAAACAACTACAACAGTTCAACAAGCTTTATTTAAACCATTACAAGGACCATAGCAGATTCACCACAAACAAAAACCAACTAACAACTAAAGCATAACTTCCACACCAACAAAAACCATAGCAGATTCACATCATTTCATGAGATAATAAACCACAAAAAAAACCAACTAACGATGAGGTGTAATTTTATACACCTTTTCAGGGCCATTTAACTCTCAAAATCATGCAAATATGCCCAAATATTGTACTTAATAATTTCTTCTTGATGTTTTAACATTTGGGAATCACTTGGAGGAAAATCACGTGACTTGGGCTCGATTCAGGAAGAAACTGGACAAAAACAAAAAGTTTCAAGCTAGCGACTTCCATCTTGACGCCTTCACCAAAAGTGCCTAGAAAGTTGAGTTTTAGATAAAAGGTCTAACTTCTCAGACGGTGGAGACGGCTTCAGAATTCCCTCTTGACGCCATCAGGATTACATGGCGACAGCGTCACTACGACTTGCAACGACGTCACAATAACCGAGTTAAAGAAACCCTTGGAATATTCGACGGGCTAACGGCGTCACAAAGCCCTAGAGATGCCGTCAGGACCCAAATTCTATACATACAAACCTTTATATGTCATATTTTTGTGTGGAAACTTAGGAGAGCCTTTGTATCAGTTGTGATAGTTGAATTTCAGGGTTTTCTAACACTTTGGTACTCATTGTTACTCCATGCTCAATTGAAGTGAAGTTTCTATTCCATTTAATCATTCAATATGTTATGTGTTGTTTGATTCTTTGTTCTTTGCTTTCAATTAACATGCTTGGCTAAATTAAATTAGTGTTTTCTTATGATTATATGAAACTTAGTTTGTAATCTCTATTATATTGCTTCTTGTTAGTGGTGTGCACGTTAGGCTCTAGAAAACTAGCTATTTGATCTTCATATCACAGCGAAGACGTTATGAAACATGTAAGTTTGGAGGATACCTATGATTAGATCTTCATATCTAGATCGCCTTTGGGTGGATTCTGAATTAAGTATTTATTGCGCGTGATTAATTATTGGGAGGGAGCGCATCTAACAGGTAACGCCCGACTAGGTTGTCACGTAGAATGCGGACTTGACCAACCGGCTGCAGAATTAGGGGAATACTTACACGATATACTAACGAGGGTGACGGGCAATAGAATTAGAGAGAGCAACTAGGGAGTAGTGCATGATTAGGTAAACACATTTGTTTAACCATACAAGTTTCCACATATGTACTTTTCTTGCATAATTAGGAGTAGTTTAGTTAATCAACCCCCTCTTCAAAACCTAAGATTTTTACTTTCTATCTAAAAAACATAAAAATACAAAAATACCTTTCCTTCAATCTTTAGATCCATGGTAACGTATTATTCGAGCCTACCCAAACTATTCCCCTAGAGAACGATAATAACCTCCCGAGTCTTGCCTAGGCTAAACACAACTTTTTAGGTACTCTACTAGGAGGGTAGTAAAACTTTTGCGTTTACAATAATCCGCATCAAGTTTTTGGCACCGCTATCGGGGAACAATTAGTTTCTCTTATTTTTATTTATCTTCCCTTTATTTGTTTTTTGAGTACTTGTAGAACATTAGGGATAATGTTCAAAATTAAGTGTAGGGGGTAATAAAAGCCTTAGAAAGTATTCTTTCATTTGCATTTGCTTTGTTCTTTAAAAGATGTGTAATATACCGAAACATAGTTTAGGACGGTAATTTTAGCCCAAATTTAAAAATTTTGTATTAGCAACATCAAGAAACTAATAGTATTAAAAGTGTCTCATGGATAGAAGTTATATGATTAGCACAAAAACCCTACCACTCAAATTTCACCCCCAAAATGTGAGGTTCACCCCTAGATTGTTTGGAATAAAAGCATTCATTTTAATGCTTATGAGAGTGTACCAGTATTATTATAGATTCTAGAACTTGCATTAGCGAGCAATCCTGAGACTGCTAGTGTGAACTCAATCATGTGATTAGGACTGTACAAAGTGAATAGAGAGGCAGTTAGATTAACCTTGTTTTTAGCCTTTGTTTTTTATAATTATGATGATCTCATTGGTCATATAACTACCCCCACACCCTTGCTATTCACTCATTTTTAGTATAAGATACCCCTAGCACACCCCTCTGAGCCTATCCTTTTCACGGTTCTTGTAAATGTTCTGATGATTCCAGATACTTTAATGAAGACATGTTTACACCACCACAAAACATACACTAAATCTCCTAGTCTTACTTTGTATGTACTAATTTTTAGTACATTGATTTTATTATAATTGTTAACCCTAGTTAATTATTTTGCTTGATCACATGTTTTGATAAGTCGAGTCTATGTTAGTGTTATATAGTTTTCGGACGTTGAGATTCATGTAGTTTTATTATATGGATAAATGGGGAAGAAAGTCAAATTATTACGCCCCAATACGTGTTTAATATACTTTCACGATTGATGATCCTCCTAATGCGGATCATTAGTTTAGTTTATGATTAGGTAATGAAAACTCAAGTGTAGGGTGTCATTAAAACCCCGATCCATGAATATTTATTTATTTCTCAGCAGATGACAGGCAAAAGAAGATATAAAAAAGAAAAACAAATAAAAAAATAGAAAAATTTGAAAAAAGCAAAAAAAAATTGTTAGAATATAACAGGCTGTCCAACTTGCTATTGTTTTATGACAAGAATATTCGCAGAAAAAGAAAAAGAAAGAGTTTGATGTATATTGTCCCTAGTTTTGTCGAGTCTTGGCTTAGCAATGCCTTTTTACATGTACTCTTACAAATGATTAGCTTTCCACCAGTAAATCTCCCCCATTATCTCTAACCGAGTTTCCTTTACCCCATACCTAACGTTATAACCCTTTAAAGAACTCTTTGATAGTAATTCCTAGGTGCTTACGCCAAAGCGGTAGAGGTTTTGATCCTTTATCAAGCTTATGGTAATCTATATACTATGACAGGTAGTGAGTGTTTATTTTCTCGTTTCCTATATTGTTATAATTCATTATTACAGCGAGTGAAAAAAGAGAATCCAAACACTTATATGAGGTGCTAGTGTATAATTTTTGTGCTTTTAATTACAAGGTTAAACCGGCTGTGCCATAAATTATCTTTATTTAGTAGGTTAAATGCCCCCGAATTGGCTATTTACTAGGTAGAAAAGCTCAGATTGCTTAAAGATAAGCAACCTAAGTGAGGGGTATTTGATGAGGTGAATTTTTAATACACTCTTAAGGGGTTATTTAACCCCCAAATCATGCAAATTGCCAAATATTGTAACTTAATCATTTCTTTTTGATGTTTAGCATTTAGGAAGAACTTGGAGGAAAAGCACATCCTTGCCTCTGATTCGAGAAGAAACAGGAAAAGATGCAAATTTTTCAATCTGGCGAACTTCCATATTAGTACGCCTTCACTGAGATGTCTAGAAAGTTGATTTTAGATAAAAGTGTTTGTGACTCCTCAACATGGAGACGGCATTTAGAATTCCCTCTTGATGACATCAGGATTACATGGCAACGACGTCACCACAATTTGCGACAGCGTTATAATAATCGACTTAAAGAAACCCTTCGAAGGTTCGACAGGCTGACGGCATCACAAAGCCCTAGCGACGCCGTCAGGACCCAACTTCTATATATACAAACCTTTATTTTTTCATAATTCGTGTGGAAACTTGGGAGAACCTTTATAGTAGCTGTGATAGTTGAATTTTAGGGTTTTCTAACCCTTTGGTACTCATTGTTAATCAATGTTCAGATGAAGTGAAATTTTCTATCCATTTAATCATTCAATATGTCTATGTGTTTTGTTTTGATTCTATTGTTCATCGTTCTATTAACATGCTTGGCTAAATTAAATTAGTGTTTGCTTATGATTGTATGAAACCTAGTTTGTAATCTCTATTATATTGCTTCTTGTTAGTGGTGAGCACGTTAGGCTATAGAAACTAGCTATTTGATCTTCATATCATAGAAAAGACGTCTAGGGAAATGTGGTTAGGTTATAGGACACATGTGATTAGATCTTCATATCTAGATCACATTTTGGGTGGATTCCGAATTAAGTGTTTATTGCGTATGATTAATTATTAGGAGGGAGCGTGTCTGACAGATAACGCCCAACTAGGTTGTTACGTAGAATGTGGACTTGACCAACTCGCTGCTGAATTAAGGGAATACTTACACACTACACTAACGAGGGTGACGAGCAATAGAATTAGAGAGAGAAACTAGAGAGTAGTACATGATTAGGTAGACACGTTTGTTTAACCATATGAGTTTCCGCATATTTACTTTTCTTGCATAATTAGGAGTAGTTAGTAGTTTAGTCAAAACCCTCTCTTCAAAATCCGATATTTTTACTTGCTTTCTAAAAAAACATAAAAAATACAAAAATACTCTTCCCTCAATCTTTAGACCCTAGTAACGTACAATTCGAGCCTACCCAAACTATTCTCCTAGAGAACGATAATAACCCCTGAGTCTTGCCTATACTACACTATAATGGTTAGGTATTCTGCCTAGGAGGGTTGTAATCATTAATTTGGCATGTAATTATCAATAAGGATCTTACAAATGGCATCGTATCATCATTTCCTATATTTTGCAAAAGTAAAAAGGTTACCTGGAATAACATGAACTTACAATGAAACACGCGACAACTTTTGATCAAGCACAACATGATATCCGAATGTATGATGAGGGTTTTACGACCGTCACGTATACCAAATTAGAAGTCATTTTCTACATCTAAGTATGCGTGAAAGTACCAAAACCCTAAGCATACTCTAAAGATCATTCATAGCTTCAAGTAAGAAGCCAACAACCAAAGAGATACAATTTCTATTTCTGTATCGATGTTGTTGACTTCTAACGTGGAAGCTAGGGATGGTTAATAGAGACGAATAAATAAGCCTCAGCATATTCCTAAGAGGCAAACAAAAAAACAGAGTTAAGCCCCTAACATTTTTTTGAACGTTTGTCAGACCAGCTTATGTGCCACGCATGTTGGATGTCCGTGTGCACAAAAAACATAAGTGACACACTAGCTGGCCTAAGAAACGCCTCATCAACATGTCATACTTCAAACAAACCCCAATTTTGAAAGGCCACATAAGGTTTGATCCCTATGATAGTGATGAGGTGTCATTTTATACACTATTTCGGGGTCATTTAACCTCCTAAATCATGCAAATATGCCCAGATTATGTTCTTAATCGTTTGTTTTCAGGTTTTTAGCACTTGGATGTCAATTGGAGGAAATACACGTAACTTGGGCTCATTTGGAGTAGAAACGGACAAGATTACGGACCTACACCAAATCCATGAAGAAGTATTGTTTACAGAGTGTGGAGACGACATCGCAGGCAGAGACGACATCGCCATCGTGATCTATCCAATGACGGCGTCAGAGATCTAGCGACGGCGTCAGGATGTGGCCGACTTAAAGAGGATCTAGAATCATCCACGTAGCGACGACGTCAGGACCTCAACACGATGCCTTACTTGTGTGTTGCCTTAACGGAATATTAAATAAAAGGCAGGTTCGTGTAATCAGTTCATGACCTAGGAAATACTTACACAAATCATCACAAGTGTGACAAGGCAACAGGATTAGGAGAAGCAATCTGATAAGTAATGCATGATTAAGTAAATACATTTAATTATCATAAAGTTATCACCAGTAGATTAGATATTAGTTTAGTTAATAGTTAAACAAACCAACCTCTCAAACCATAGATTTACTTGCTTTCTTATAAATATAAAAACACAAAAATAATCTTCTCTCAACCCCTAGAATTCTGTTGGACCGTGATCAAGCCTTCCCAACCTATTCCCCTAGAGAACGATAACAACCCCTGAGTCTTGCCTATACTACTACTACAACGGTTAGGTACTCTGCCTAGGGAGTTGTAAAACTTCTTGTTGAAGTCCTACGACGACCGCATCAAGTTTTTGGCGCCGCTGCGTGGGGAATAGTTAGGTTTTGATCATAGTTTAACTTAGTTCTACTCGCTTGAATCCTTTCAAGTGAGACTTTAATTCTGTATATTAGCTTTCTCGTAGTCTATCTTTTCTTTGTGTTAATTGTTTCGTAACCCATTCTCGTCAACCTCCATGGGAGACGAGAATCCTATCCGTACTCTTGGAGATTACTCCAAACCTAGCCACGAAGGCTACAGGAATACCATCGAGCTCCCCGTAGGGAACAACGTGGTACCTCTTCGATCCGACACCATCCGGTTGGTGCAAAACGGATGCTCATTCCACGGACTTCGGTCCGAGGATCCAAACCAACACCTCAAGGATTTCTTAAAACTTGTGGACTCACTTGACCTTGACGGTGAAAATAGGGAAAGAACGCGCCTGCGTTTATTTCAATTTTCCCTTCGCGATCAAGCTAGCAACTGGCTTGAACGTCTTCCAGCAGGATCCATCACCACATGGGAGGATCTTACTACTCGTTTCCTTGCTCAATTCTTTCCACCGGGAAGGACTGCAAAACTCCGTAATGATATCCTGATGTTCCAACAACATCATGGAGAATCTCTCTCAGAAGCATGGACTCATTTCAAGGACTTACTACAAAAAGTCCCTCATCATGGCATCGACCTTTGGCTCCAAGTCCAAATCTTTTATGACCATGTCAATCCCGTCACAAGACGAACCATTGACCAATCGGCCGGTGGCAAGCTTCGTGACAGAAACGCCAAAGAATCTTGGGCATTATTAGAGGACCTCGCCCTCTATGACAACGAAAGTTGGAATGACCCAAGGGATTTTGCTAAGCCGGTCAAGGCAATCACTTTGCCTCAAGATGTCCCGAGTACATCCGACCGCCATCTAATCGAGCTTGAAAATCAAGTCCAACGCTTGATGGAAGCTCATCTTTCTCCAATGCAACCTACTCAAGTGAACAAAGTTACTACCTCATGTGAGATCTGCAGTGGTCCCCACGACACTCAGTATTGCATGGAAGATCCCAAACAAGCCTTTGTGGAATACGCATCCTCGCGTACCGATGAAGCGGGAGGTAAGTGGTACACTTTTAAGCCCAAGCAAAACAATTTTGGTGACACCTATAATCTATCATGGAAAAGTTACCCAAACCTTAGGTGGAGACAACCCAAAAATTCCTAAAATAATTTTTCAAACCCACCTAACCGGTTTTAACCTAACGGTTCAATCCCGAATCGTTCCTTCAACAACCGTCCTTAAAGCTTTGATAATCAATCAAATCTAGAAGGATTGGTATCCAACTTCATGGCATCTCAAGACACTATACTGTCTTAGTTTGAAGCCGATTTCAAATAACAACAAAATGAGATGACCAACAAAATCGACACAGTGTTGAAGGCCATAACCAACCAAATAGCGAGTACACTACCTAGCGACATGGTTAAGAACCCGAAATTGAGTACTTCCCTAGTTTTGTCTGCTCGTTCTTAACCCCTTCATCATTTGAGGTATACCACATCCAGCCATTTTGACTTTACCCGGAAGAAGTAGAAGAGACTTTAGGAACCCCAATGGAGAAGTAGAACCTTTAGAAGAAACACAATTAGAGGATTTAGGCTTGTAATACCCTGTATCATGATATTGTCTTCTTAGTTATAGGGAATAGTTCTTATTTTTTAGGAACTCGGAGCCTCAACCACAACTCTTACTAATGGTCCATCCTTTGAGGCAAGTCTAGGAAACGAAGGATGGCCCCGAATATACTCATTCATAACCACCTTGTCCGGATAGTTTTAGGATGGAGGAGTAGAGCTTAACCATTCATACATCACCTTCACCTCACGTGGAGTCTTTACACCTTAAGGATACGAACTTCTATTATCACCCATGCATTGATAATCCTAAGAAACACTATGGATTTAAACCAGGTTTATTAGGACAAAGTGGACCCCTAGGTGTCGATTTTTTGAATATGGTGATGATAGAAAATGATTGGCAATTAGAACCCAAAGAAGTTTCTTTTCTTGGAAGGAGACTTAATTTACCCGTTAAGCCAAAAAAGTTAAAGAATGTTAAGATTAAAGAAAAGAAACACACCATTGGAGCATATAATTCAACAACCAATTTTTCAGCATGTGAACCCTTCTCATAACGATGGTGTGTACCGTTACTATCACCCGCACTTGAATTCAAGTGTAGGGGAACCCTCCCCTTTATATGTTAAATAAAGGTAGAGCCAGGCTCATAACTCGAACAAAAACAAGCGCTTTGGTGGGTAGGGCAACCCATTAATCTACGTTCTGCATTTAGGAGTGTCCTGTATGTTTTATTTCTGTATTGTGTGTTTTTTTATGTTTGAATTAGTGTGGATTCGTGCTGGGGTGTGTGTTATAAACGTCGGCGGATTGTTGCATGCCATTGTTGGTTGCTACCAAAAATAGTGTAGGGGATTATATACCTGGGTGTTAGAACCGCTATATTCAAAGTATTGAAATTATAATTGTTTAGATTTAATCCGCTGTCAGTGCGAGTCAGTATGATTAGTAACGATGATGTCAGGTTTTTATTGCTGTATCTTTGCTTCTCGATCTTGACTAATAAAATTGGGTGCGGGAAATTTCTCATTAAAAACGAAGAGGAATTTTTCACATTGCCCGGAGACGGCGTCGTGATAAAACCCAGACGGCGTCGCGTCTCCAGCAATGTGAAAATTCAAAAATCTCTAAGTATTTTTGAAAAATAAAATGTGCAATATATAAGATTTGTAATTCTTTTGTAAACCTACATAAACCTATAATTATATCATTACTCTCATCCTATCTTTACTGCTTTCATAGAGTCAAAACCCTAAACTCTTATTGTATTTATATCTATCCCATGGATTTTACGCTTGGTGTAGTTGTCTTTGTCTTTGATTTACAGGTTATATTTGACAAGAAGAAGCTTGGAAGATCTTAGGATGTTTTCATTAGACGACTCTTGGAGGACGATTTAACCAGTTATCGCATGTTTCTTCTCAATTATTAAGCAAACCAGGGGAGTACTAGTTTCTTTTACTTGTTTTCTTTTCCCTTTATTTGTTTTTACGGGTACTTTTATATAACATTGGGGATAATGTTCAACTCAAGTGTAGGGGGAAATAAGCCTTAGAAACTATTCCTTCATTTGCTATTTGCTTTGTTCCTTAAAATGATGGGTAATATATTGAAACATAGCATAAAAAGGTAATTTTAACCAAAATTTAAATTTTTTTATGACACATAACGACGAAAACCGAGTATTAATAGCGTCTCATGGATAGGAATGTGTATGACTAGAAAAAAAACCCTCAAAATTCCACCCCAAAAATGTGAGGTTCGCCTTTAGATCTTTAGGAATTCGAGTATCCACTATTGCTACCCAAGAAAATTTATACCTTTGGCTTTCTCGAGTTAAGGTTCGAATACAATCATATATGTCTATTCTATCGTTACAGATGTGTACGTATGGTCTTTGTCGCCTTATCTAGAGAATTGGTATCGGTATTAAATTATATGAGTGTACCGATAGTATATTAAATTCTAGAACTTGTTTTTGTGATGCATCTCGAGACGGCATAGTAAGTATTAGGATTTGCTAGATAAGAGGCACTGGGATTAACCCATGTTTTAAACTTGTAATTGTTATTATGGTTACATCGACTATATAACTATCTCACACCCTTGCAATGCACTCATTTTTAGTGCAGGATACCCCTAGTATAACCCTCTGAGCCTATCCTTTTTCACGGTTCTCGTAATTTTTTAGTTAAGCCGGACTATTAATAAAGAGCATTGTCACCTATAAACCAATTGTTACACCCAAATTGCCTTAGCCTACTTTGAATGTACTCACCTTTAGTACATTATTGTTTTAACCCAAGTTAATTATTTGAGTGCACGGTTGCTAAGTCCTTATCCTTGTAAATACAGTTTTGGGACGATTGGGATTTATGGTAGTATTCATATTATGAAGAATTGGGGAATAAGTAATTTATTACCCCCAATAGAGCTCAATAAGCTCCATGTTATTTTGATCCACCTCAAATCGGGTCATTAGTTAGATTGTAAATAATTGAGTATGTAAAAGTTCAAGTGTTGGGGTGTATCTATAAACCCCCATGATGTATTATATGTTTAAGCAATGGCAGGGCAAAAGTGTACGAAAAAAATGTATATAAAAAATGTATATAAAAAAGAGTGAAAAAAAATGTACGGGCTGCCATTTGCTTATGTTTATGTTTATATTAGAGTCAAGAAAAGAAAAAGAAAGAGATTGATGTAGAGTTTTATAGAGTTTGTATATTTTGTAAGAGTCTTTAGCTTAGCAACCAAACCAACGTGTATTCTTATAAATAATTAGCTAACCCATCCACTCCAAATTCACCCAAAGTCACAACCCAAATGTATCCCATCCGTTTCCGTTAATGTTATCTTACACCTACACCCCACAACCCTTTAAAAGACCTCTTAGATAATAATGAATAATGCTTGCGCCTAGCGGTGGAGGTTTGATCCTTTACCAAGCCTATGGTATTTATATGCTATGACAGGTAATGAGTGTTGATTTTCTATTTCCCCATTATCTTATAATTTATTATACACCCGAGAGAAAGAGAGAATCCCAAACACTTATGTGAGGTGCTAGTATATACTTTATGTGCTTTTAATTACGAGGTCTAGAAGGTTGTGTTGTAAAATACTTTTAAAGAGTAGGTTAAATGACCCTCATATTGTTATTGTCTAGGTAGAAAAGCCCATTTGCTTAAGGACAAGAAAATCCCAAATGTATGGGTATTTGATGAGATGTTATTTTATACACTATTTCAGGGTCATTTAACCCCCTAAATCATGCAAATATGCCCATATTATATGCTTAATCGTTTGTTTTTAGGTTTTTAGCACTTAGATGGCATTTGGAGGAAATACACGTGACTTGGGCTCATTTGGAGAAGAAACGGACAAGACTACGGACCTACACCAACATTGATCAAGAATTTCTCTACAGTGGCTGGAGACGGCGTCACAGATACAACGTGATGCCGTCACCACGAAGACCAAGACGGCGTCACATGATTCCACGACGGCGTCAGAGCATACGACCCAACCCATTATCTAGAATATTCTCTTTCATGACGGCGTCACGATTAAAACGCGACGCCGTCACAACGTTTTTCCTATATATACAAACCTGAATTTAGGGTTTTGAGTTGTTAACTTTTTAGAAAAAAGAGGTGCTAACCCTAGTTTCGTTTAGCAGCTGTTAGGGACGAATGTATAGGCTAAAAACCCTATTGTACTTCCTCCAACACATGTTAATCAAGTAAAGGTTATTTAATCATTCAAATAGTCTAGTGTGTTTGATCTCTCTTATGCTCTTGCTTTAATCTTTAATATGCTTGGACTAAACTTCTATTGTGTTTTTATTAGATTGTATGAAACCTAGAATGTAATCTTAGTGATGTTGCATCTTGATTTGATGTGCAATGTTAGGATCTAGAAAACCAACCTTTTGTCTGTATCGCTGTTTGATATGTCTTAGGAAACATGATGTGTAGAAAGGAAACCATACGGTAACATCTTCTACTACCTTGCCCCCTAATATGGTTGATCCACTTTTAATATATTTCGCATGCACTTAGTGTACTCCTAGGGGCCATGTAATAGTCTTCATACTACCTTACTTGTGCGTTTCTCTAAGCTGAATACTAAGTAGATGGCGATTCGTGGTAATTCGTTTATGACTTAGAATAATACACAGATCATTACAAGGGTGACAGGCAACACACTAGGAGAAGCACTCTAGGGAGTAATACATGAATTAAATAAACACAGTCTTTTATCTTATTGTTATCACCAGTAGCGTAGAATATATTTAGTTTAATAGCTAAAACCAACCACCTCTCCAATTATATAATTTACTTATTTTCCATAAAACATAAAAACACAAAAATTAATCTCCCTCACCCTTGAAATTCTGTTAGACCGTGATCAACGCTTCCCAACCTATTCCCCTAGTGAACGATAACAACCCTCGAGCCTTGCTATACTACTACTACTACAACATAGGATACATATGGCCTAGAAGTTGTAAACTCTTCTGTAGAAGTCCCTACGACGACCGCGTCAAAGCGCAGACATGGTAAATCACTAAAATACTTAATTTTCTAATCAACTCGTGGTCAAGTTGGTTTCTTCTTTTTCTTCTTCACATCCTTTACGTGCTGTGAACGCTTCTTATTCTTGAAGGGTTTCTTATCTTCTGATGAGGAAGACTCATCCTTTACTTGCTTCTTCACATCCTTTACTTGCTTATTCTTCTTAATAACTTTCTTGGGTTTCAAGACCTTCTCTTCTTCTGATAAAGAAGAATCATCATATGAAGAAGAAGATCAAAACATGCTTCCCGCTCTCACATCTTTACATTGCTTCTTCTTCTTAGAAACTTTCTTGGTTTCTGAGACTTGTCTTCTTCAGAAGAAGAATCAGAAACATGCATTCGCTTCTTAACCTTTGAAACAACTACCGTCTTATTACCCTTAACACCCTTCATTTTTACATCCTTAACCCTCGGCTCAGAATCATCACTTTCCTTAGACACTTCAGTTTCCTTATCCTCTTCACTTTCATTGTCCTCTTCACTTTCATTACCCTCTACATCAGCCTCTACCTCTTCATTCCGTTTCTTAAACTTTGAAACAACTACCTTTTCCTTACCCTTAAAAACCTTTGTTTTTACACCCTTACCCTCCTCCTCAGACTTGTTACTTACATCATCCCCCCCACCCCTCCCCCCCCGCCCTCTCACTCCCTATGCTCTTTATCGAAATCACTTTCTTCATCACTACCCTCTACATCAGAATTACACTCATCCTCTACCTCTTTATCCTCAACCAATATCTTCCTTTTACCAACATTTGATTTGACATGAGTGGTTTTTGGTTTTACAGGACCTTTCTCTTTTGCAACTTCTTTCGGTAATCGTCTAACAGAAGACTTAGTATTAGGTGATGGCTTAGGCTGCAATACTTCATTTCCCTTTGAAGATTTCTTATAGTTGTTTTTATCTTTTGGAAGTCTACCTACGTCAAAAACAACTAAATGTTAATATTTTAAACGCCTTAACTAGTTAGTAAATCTATGCACGTCACTTCTTCCACTGCAATAACTTCCTCAACCTCAAAACTATTTCAAACGCCTTTAAAAACTAAAGTGAGAATCACATCTGATTTGCCACCAACAATCATATATGATTCTACCAAAATCACATATGATTCTACAAAAATCACATATGACTCTACAAAAATCACATATGATTCTAACAAAATCACATATGATTATACTAAAATCACATATGATTCTACTGAAATTACCATTTCACAGAAATCAAGTCAAACAAAAAACAAAAAAACACAAAACCAACGCAAAATAAGCAATTCTAAAACAAAACATACAGCTATACAAACAACGCAAGCGAGTGTAGTAAATGCCCTAAACAAAACTGACAGCTATACAAACAATTCTAAAACTAAACGCCTAATCATAACATCTACCTAAACGCCTCACTACACTTATAAAACAGAAAAACAAAAATGCATAAGGCTATGCTACCAACAACTTTATCCCAAAACAACCACGCACATTAATGCCAGTAGGCACGCGAATTAAACATCATGAGACATTCACATTTCAATAGACATTCAAATGAAAACATTCCACCTATCGATCGAACATGATCAAGTCCTAACTATAACAAACACAAACACAAACATAAAACAAATCACTACTACACAAAAGGCTATAAACACCCCCCAAAAAGATCGGTTATGTAAAACCCTATCTCTATGACAAAAAACTAGTGGGAAGGGAATGAATGGAAATAGGTTTTCTTGAAAAAACCAGTTTTCATAATAGAAATCGTATAAAAATTGGTTTTTTGGGGTGCAAACCACTCTTTTTACACAATAAAAGACACTGGTGTGTATGTAACAACATGTCTCTATGTGTTTATGTTATAGACATCATTTTTTATAAAACAACTGGTCTTTTTACACAATCAAAGACACTGGTGTGTAGGTAACAACATGTCTCTATTTGTTTATGTTACAGACAACTTATTACCATTACAAGGTGAAAATTCTTTTTTTTACAAGAAATTTACAATAAATTTCACATTACTTTTACTTAATAGTTTTATGTAAAACTTTGATAGCTCCTAATTTATACATGTTTACGCTATCAAATGTCCACGATAATTGCTCCTTTTTATGTGTTTTGATTAGATATGATGCTAAATTTCTCTAAAGGTGTATTTTAGTGTTTATATGGAGTAAATGGTGGAAAGACACGGAAAGTGACGAGAAATGAATTAAATATTGAAGAGTGAAAGATTTGGATACGTTGCAATGATTTGGTCATAACTTCTTCGTCCGAGATCCGTTTTAGTTGATTCAAAAGGCCACGAAAAGAGGAAAAATAAGTCTTTATTTTTATGAGATAATATATCCGAAAATATAAAGTGAAAGTGTGATTTTTCGTGCTGAAAATCTAGTTCGTAAAATAAATTGTACTGGGCCTTTATTGCTCCAATTTGCAAGAAATAACAAGAAAGAAAGAAAAAAAGGCCAAGACAAGAAAAAAGCCATCTTGGGCTTTTTTGATTCTAATTTGGAGGACAAGAAGAGACAACTAGGGATTTCTCCCTATATAACAAGATTGCTATCAAAGAATGATAAGAAGTGAAGTAAATATTAAAGAAAGAAAGATTTGGACACGTCTCAATGATTTGGTCATAACTTCTACGTCCTACCTCCGTTTTAGTTGATTCAAAAGGCCACGGAAAGAGAAAAAAAAGATCATTAATTTTATGAGATTAAATACAGGAAAATCTAAAGGTAAATCGTAGTAACAAGCAAAAGAACCCGCGCGTTGCGGCGGGGCTAATTTTTTCCCGAATAATTTTTTTTTACGTTTTGGGGGTTTTTTTTGGGCAATGCGTTATGGCGGGACTAATTTTTAATATTTTATTTTTTTGTATGATTCGGGGAAAAAAATTTGCGTTGGGACAGGCTAATTTTTTCCCAAATATTTTTTTTTTGGGACGGTTTTGTAAATTTTTTTACGGGAATTTTTGTGTAAGAAAATCGTAAATAGTTAAAAGGTGAGGGTCCGTTTTGTATTTTTTTTTACTTTGGGCCAAATTTTTTTGGCTAATTTTTTCCCGGATATTTCCTTTTTTTGTACGATTCGGGATTTTTTTTTTGTGTTGGGACGGGTTAATTTTTTCCCGAATATTTTCTTTTTTTGGGACGGTTCGATATCTTTTTTTTGGGCCGATGAATGTAAAAAAGTTGTGAACAATAAAAACTTGACGTGTTTTTTTTGTTAATTTTTTACGGGATTTTTTGTGTAAGAAAATCGTAAATAGTTAAAAGTTGAGGGATCGTTTTGTATTTTTTTTACTTTGGGCCAGATTTCAGGCTAATTTTGGGCTAGTTTTTTTTTTTGGGGCCAGATTTTGGGCCACATTTTATGCGAATTTTAGGCTAGTTTGTCGACAAATATGTATATTTTTAGTAATAATTTTTTTGCTATATGGGTTTTTTTTTTAATATAATAGGTTGTACGTTTGTGACCATATCGATTATTTTAAAGTTATTAGGTATCGAAGATGTTTCCGCGGGTATTTTTTTTATCTGAATAAATCGGAACTTTTGTAATATTTTTTTCCCTCCTACTTTGTGCATACAAATTTAAAAAAAAATAACAAAAAAAAAATAATTAAAAAAAAAAAAAATCAAAATCGGGCTGGCCCAAAATGGGAGCCCGTTACTGTAGCAAAGTGGCCCGAAGTCAAAACGACTTCGTTTTTGTCCGTAAATGTGTATATTTATAATTATAATTATAATACCTGTTGGAAAAATCAATTCGTGATTGGGCATTTTTATACATAATTGGGCTATGGTTATTACTAAATAAGAAAAAGAAGTCCATTGCTTTTATTTGGGCTGAGTTGGACCGCGAGAGAAAGAAAGAAACACGGGAAAGCCATTTTGGGCTTTTGTGTTTTGACGTGGAGACAAAACAAAGTAACAAGTATATATGATTCTATTATCACTTTTGATGGAGAACGGGTCCGAGGTTAATAAGACTAGCCGACAGAATTGGAGAACAACTTTTTAGACGGAAAATAAGAAGAAAATCGGTAGCCGACAAAAAGGAAGTAGTAGCCAGAGGACAAAAGATAAAAAGGGGGATTTGTTTATTGCATTCGTGTAATAAAAAGTGATGGCAGTAGATAAAACAAGAAAAGAATTTCGGATCCACTATTTTAATCGGGTTTGAACTTTTATTATTTTAATATCATGTTGAACCTTTGTCTGATCCTTGCTATGTTTGTTCTTTTTATCATGTTCGGCTAAATCTTTAGTATTCGCTTAGAGGAGATGAACCCTAGATGATGGATAACATTTTTTTGATGATTTAATTACTCGTTATATGGATGGTTATTGAGTGTAATAAATAACCATACTTGTTTGATTATGATTATTATTGTTTCTTATCATGGGTATTGTATACATATTATGATGACAATCCGTATGTGTATGATATTTATTCTTAATCATTTAAGCAATCAAATAATTAGGGCTTGAGACTAGACACGCTAATAGGGTTTGAAACATTAATTTATCTAAATTGAACATGTGTGCATGATTGCAAGTAGCGATGGCTATTGTTATCATTATATGTTTGTATTTCCCAGCATGTTTGTATTTCCCATGTTTGTATTTCCCAGCCTGTTTGATGTCCGTTCTGCTACTGCTGTAAACATGCTTGTATTTCCCAGTCTGCTGAATTGAAATGTTATAAATAGTTCTTAAAACAATCCATGTAGTTTGAAATTTCAATACATTAGGCTATTCTTGAATACTTTTTACTTGAATTTCAATACAGCAGATCACTAGCAGACGTGCAGACGTGCGAGTTCTTGTTCTTTAGATTATTGATGTTTTTATTTCATTAAATTACTTGTAGGTACCTTAGACTAATGAGCGTCCGTTGGAGAAGAGAGAGTTGAACGCGATCATTGGCGCATGGTTTACGTTGTGGCGAGATTAGTCCTAGATAATTATGTTGAATTCTAGTGTTTTTCTTTATGGTTATTTGTTGAATTCTAGTGATTTAATTTTATTTGAATTTTGTATTTGCTTTATGTTAAGTTGAATTGAAGTTGTCTTTATTTACTTTAATTTGTTGATTTTAACATTTTTGGTCCATCTAAATCAATTTATATATATTTTTTGTATTTATATTTCTTTATTTTTGTGGGTTAAATTTGTAAGTTTTGGAATTATTAAAGAATTCCAATTTTTTTTATAAAATAAATTAAAAAAAAGACAGGTTTTGAGATAAAAACGTATCTTTTTACTCTATATAAAGACAGGTTGGATGTTTTTATAAAGACATGTTGCGGGAGAACTAGTGTCCATTTCCAATCAAACATGTGTGTTTATTTTAATATGAAGACCAATTCTTAGGGAGAGAACCGGTGTCGATTCTTCTAATAAAGACTGGTTGCATAACCGGTTTTCATATGTTTCGATCATGGAGATACCCCCCTCGAAGAGTGGTTCCAAAACCACTTTTTATGGGCTATTTTGACCAATTTCTATGGCTTTTTTTTGTAGTAGTGATTCCTATTGCATTGTGCAATTTATCTGACCTAACCATGGATAGAAAATTCACACACGTACCCAATTGCATTGTTCAATTTTACCGACCATACCAGAGATAAGAAATATGCATAGCACCATAGGAAATACATACTTTTACACAAAGGCAACTAGCAGCCGATGATTAAGGACTTAATCTAATAGGGTAGGCTAAGGTGTAAATGTGTAATTTTTTAAAAAACATTTTGGTGTAACATATGGAAAGGAATGGCTCAACAGGTTTTTCTAGAGGTATCTTACTCTTAAAATGAGAGTACACAAAGGGTTTATATGGGGGTTAACTAACCAGTGTAGTTAGTTAATAACACATGTAAAGGCTTTGTGGTGTAATCCTAAAAATTTACCAAGTTAAACAGGTAACTCCAATTACAAAAGTAATTCTTATTATTGTGGTCTCGAATAGATATACAAAGCCAAGTTCTAAAGTTTACTACATCACCGGCACATTTATATTTTTGTGGAATTTGGGTAAAAATTTGAGAAACGTACAAGGCTGAATCCTCACAATATCTATCAAGGGTTATGTGTGCGGGGTCATGCAACTAATAATTTCACAAAAATATGTTTTTTTTGAATTTAGGCATAATTTAGGTATATTAATGTAAAAATTGGACAAGTAAGCATTCTAATTCTCCTCCCCCCACTTGAGATATACAACGACCTCGTTGTATAAATGTGACATTAAAAACTAGAAATTAAAAGAATTATAACGAGAAACTCCCTTGGGATTTGCTCGGTATAATCCTCCATGTTGCGTTTATGAGCAAGATTATGTGTTGTAAAAGCGTTTGGATACCAGCTTGACTACAACACACATGAATTCTAGAAAATAAGCATTCCACCAAATCGGTATTTTTTGTTCAGCAGGGTTCA
>BQNB010128867.1:0-19212 GCA_026074375.1 Tanacetum coccineum
GTATTTGTAGATACCTAGTATTACTATTATAGAGGTTGCTCGTTTGCTCGGTTGTTTGTTCGGATTTCCTAAGTCTAAGCTTTGCATCCCTTTATCTTACTTTGTTAGTAAGGATACCCGATTTTTCCTATTCGATGTCTTGATGTATATTGGTTGTTCAGATATGCTCTTTCGGATATAGGCGCGTTTCGTTAGTTTTTTTTCGTAGCATTGATTACTCGTATGAGTACCAAACGTTTCTTTTAAGCACTAATTATTCCTAACATATTAGTGTGGATCATTACTCCCTTGGTTATATATCCCTTGGTTTTCGTAACCCGTTGGCGACGTGTTAGTATCGATGCTTTTAGGTTTGCTAAGTTGATCGTTATTTTAGATAAGACCTTACATTTTCTTTTGAGTACGTAACGTCTTGCATGAGTTTTCTTGTACGAGTTCATTTGATTTTATTTTGGGTATATGGTTCCTGGTATTTTCTTTCGTTTTCAAACAATAGAATTGTGTTAAAGTATGTATGGTGTTTTACGATCCCTTTTGGTAATATGGGGTCCTTTGTTTGAGTAACATATTTTATAATTGATGTCTAATTATAAAAAAATAAATAATAAAAAAAAACTTTTGAAGTATTGTGTTAGTGTTTAGGAAACACTGTGTTTAAAATGATCTTTGTAAATAGAATATGTTTAAATGGCCTATGCAAATAGGATGTGAAAATTGTTGAGTGGTTAAATAGATTTTATTTTAATATAAAAAGCAGGTTTAAAGTGATTTATAGTGGTAAGGTACAATACACCATTAGATAACCATCTCTAGATTTTTATGACAACCAGAATGAATTTTATAAAAATTACATTTAAGACAATTTTATTTATTATTTAAAATGATTTTTATACTTAAAGTGACTTTCTTTATTTTAAATTGATTTTTATAAAAGCATTATTTAATTTGGTCTTTCGAGTAAAGTCAATAGTTGGTATAAGAATTTTCGTCTTTCGTATTGATTTTTTTTATGTGTTCATTTGTCGTGGTACGCCTGTTGATTTTCTTTCGTTTGCGCTTTCACTCGGTGCATATACGTATCCTTTCTTTCAAAGGATTCTTATGTCATTTGATCCACGGCTATTTGCATATGTGGAATCCCCTATATGTATTATAGCCTTTGACTCAATATTCGTTTATTATCCTATTCGATTGTTCGTAAACCTTGGAGTTCGTTGATACCGTTGAGTCGTGGAAACTTTGACGTGATTGTGGGAATGGACTAGTTGTCCAAGAGGAAGTTTGTGATAGTATGTCATGAGAAGGTGGTTAGGATACCGCTGGTAGGTGATGAGATACTTCGGGTTCATGGTGAACGTACTTAAGGAGTCGTGAAAACCTTAATCAACACAAAGTTAGGTGAATCAAAATTGAGTGATATTTCCATCGTACGAGATTTTATTGATGTGTTTCCGAAAGATTTGTCGATGACCACCACGATGACAAGTTGAGTTCCGCATAGATTTGGTTCATGGAGCGACACCAGTCGCGAAGTCTCCATATCGTCTAGCACCCTCGGAAATGCAAAGATTGTCTAAACAACTTCGAGAGTTGCAAGACAAGGGTTTCATACGACCTAGTCATTTTTTGAGAGGAGCATCTATGTTATTCATGAAGAAGAAGGATGGTTCTTTTCGCATGTGTATTGATCATAGGGAGTTGAAAAAATAACTGTTAAAAACTGTTATCTACTCCCTAGGATTGATGACTTGTTTGATCAGTTATGAGGAGTGTGTCCTTTCTTAAAGATAGATTTTTAGTCAGGTTATCATCAGCTACGAGTGCATGTGGATGCCATTCCAAAGACCGCATTTCGAACGAGATACGGACATTTTGAGTCTACGGTTATGCCTTTTTGGTTAATCAATGCACCAGCATTTTCAAGGACTTAATGAACCGGGTTTGCAAACCATACTTAGGTAGGTTTGTCATCGTATTCATTGATGACATTCTGGTCTACTCAAAGTCGAAAGAGGAACATGAAGTTCATTTGAAGTTAGTGTTAGAGTCACTGAGGAAGGAGAAGTTGTATGAAGGTAGTCACCTAGTTCCTCCTCGGGTCCTCATGGGTCCTCCTTGGCTCCTCCTCCAGATCTGATGGCAACATATCCTCGAGTGAATATGGAGTGGGGTACGGAAAGCCAGCAGGTAGTGGCTGACTCCTCGACGGGAGTATCTCTTACTCTATGGTATGTATCTCAGAGTGGTACATCGTCTCAGGAAACAAAGTCCAGTGGGGGGACACGGTGATGCCGGCTCCTCGGGGCCAGGTATGTAGTCAGGCGATGGTGGAACCTCGGGGCCAGGTATGTAGTCAGGCGATGGTGGAACCTGATAAGCAGCCATTATGTAAGCATATGGGTCCTCTGGCATAATGGGTGGTCCATCGACTCCTGGTGAACCAATGTCTGAATCGTCCTCAACTGGAAAGGATACTGATGTGTATGTAACTGTAGAATGCTCAGAATCTGACATAACCGAATCTGAAACTCCAACATAACTTATATTAGTATTTAATATAAGACTCTTATAGTAATATACATTTATATCATAACATGTATATCAATCATGAATATCAATCATGCATGCATCTAGCCTAACCGACTAATGCACAATTAGTGTATGTATGTCCCGTGAAAACCCCTTTGTATGAATGCAATGTTTGAAAACGGTTATAGTCCAGCAAAAACATTTGACCTGGTTCTCTATAACCTTGGCTCTTGATACCAATCTGTAACACCCCCAAATTGGGTCGTAGCGGAATAAGGGTCCGGGGCGTGTTACTTCTCAGATCACTAGCACAAGATATATATTGAACGACAATTAAAAGTCGTTTTAAAACTGATACATTGGATTTAACAAAATGTTTACAAAAGCTCGAAGCTTCACTTGTTTACTTGTTATTATTACAAAGATTTCCAGCCCATAACAGATATACAAAATGTAATGCGACTAAATCTTTAATGCATGACTTCAAAATATAACCACCAATGTATCCTTCGCACCTCGTGCTTAATGACCTCCTGAAAAACATTGCATTTAAAAACGTCAACATAAAGTTGGTGAATTTCATAGGTTTATGTAAATGTATATGCAGGACCGCAAGACTTTCCCAGTGATAATGCAACAGATGCAGACATCACAAAATGTAATTACGTTTTCCTAAGCTCATGACACCGAAGCTCGACATAAATGAATACAATATATAAATATTGCCTACATTGCCCGTGATGATGTTCAACCCGTAACATCCAGTATCCGACATGATATACGTTCGTTTCCAGTGATAGCTAGTCACCCGAACGGGGAGGTCAATCCCAAATAGATCTATCTATAATCATTCGCGCTCACATTCCAGTAATTGACAGTTCATGATTCATGGGCATAGTGGGTTATCGCTACTTAGGCAAAACGTAATCATGATAAAATGTACACTTGCGTCCAATTTGTAAAACATGCATATGTTTCTCACCCCAAAAACTTGTAATTTAATAATTGTAAAACATGGGGCTATGAACTCACCTTGAGTGAGTAAACTGATAACAAAATATCCCAAGTAAAAACGCGTCACGCTAACGCTCGAATGCAACCTAGTTAATATAGGTCGAATCAGTATTCAAGTACGTTGTCTAACAACAACTGTATATAATCCTATATAGTTATCATCGTACTATCGTTCGGGCTATCATAATTTAAGAGGTCATGACATGACGTACGAGGAGTTAGGACACTTTAAATCGTAAATCCAACAACTCGTCAATACGCCATCCGAAGAAGCCTCATTATGAAATTCCCTAGTAATATAGCACTTCGATAACTAATAACATATATAATCTATATAGCTATATCACCATCTATTTGTTTAAGTGAAATCGTAATTATAAAGTAAAAACGTTTATAATTACGCCTTTAGTAAAAATGACATAACTTTGTCGTTTTAAGCCCGTTTCTCGCGTTTCTTACGCCCACGCTTTCGTATTAAGACGAGTGATCATAAAATCACATTTTCTTTACGCCACCTTTCGTATTAAGACGAGAGATCATCAAATCACATTTTTAGTTTATTGTAGATTCTATGATGAATAGTGTTTTTAACTGTTCATCACAGCTATATAATTGTTTTTAAACATTTAAAACGTAAAACCCGTTTTTTGTCGTAACTTAATTCGTTATAATATCACCCGTTTTTTAGCGAACTTCGAACACGATCTCGTAATTGAATGTTTTTATCATATTATTGATGTTTTACAAAGGTAAATGTACAGCCATTATAGTAATTTTTTTAATAAAATTTGTTTTATAAAGTATTTATCGTCGTAAGACTCGTAAGCTAGTGTAATCTTCTTCGTTATAAATCCGATTTTCCCGAGTTCATATCATTTTGGAATCCTCATGAGAGTACTATATTTAAAAACAAATATGGCTGCTTCGTTCCAAATTCGACTACCAAACAAGTTATAAGGTTTTGTGCTTTAGACATGTTTTAACTTGATTTTTGTTACCATAAGCTTCAACACCTTAATTACAAACAACTTCACAACATTTCTATCTTAGTTTTACATCTATAAAAGTCCATTAATCATTCTTTTGCTCAAGAGTATTCAATAAAACAAGGTTAAACACCATTTTCACTTTAACTCATAAGTTAAACAAAAGAAACCCTAATTTGCTCATAAACATGTTCCTCTCCTCTAACCAACCTGTTAGAACACTTATACAACCCTTTTAACATGAATATTACGATTCATATGACATAAAATAAGTCCGGCATATAACATTAATTCAAAAGTTAATAAACCAATGTTCCATAAGCAAAAGAACCCTAAAAAGGTGATTAATCGAACTAAAACAAATGTAACACATAAAAACTTAGTTATGAAATAATAAGATTTTATATATAACCATGTGTGGATTTGTAGAGAAAAGAAAAACCAATCGCACACACTTGTGATTAACAACCTTAGGCTTGAAAATATAAAGGTGAAAACACCTAAATTTCAACCAAAACCCTAATCTTGCAATATCTTTGTTAAAACCCTTCAAAGCTTGACCAACACCTTCAATTATTCTTAAGAATACCTTAAATATGAATGTTTGTATGCTTAATAAAGATATAAAATCAAAACTATGGATTTGGTTTGGGATGGTTTTTTGACCGTAGGGTATTAGAGGGAAAAATGGAGTAGTTTTGTGATTTTTTCTAGTAATGAAGTAAAGTGTATGAAGTCCCTAGCTCAACATGTGCATGTCATATATATACTACTTGTAAGAATAGTATGAAAGAAATTTGATGTCTAGTGGCAAGTATGCAAGGTGGAAAGTCATGGAAATGAAAGTTGAAGCTTAATCTGGATAACTTTGGCTATCATGAGTTCAAGTGATGCAAGATGCATGTTATGGAGATATTTGTGAAGTTTTCTTGACCAATATTGCCACCTAGTCATAATTGTAACGAAATCATGCTTGTGTATAAGTTAGGATATGTTTTGATCTTTTATATAATGAATACTTGCATTATATTAAGTATAATGTAGTATAAATCAAATACAATGTATAATTTGTACATTGTAGGGTTTGGTTTGAATTCTTTCATGAAGAATATGTAATAAAGTTGATAAATAACTTGAAGTTTTACAAAATAAACTATAGTATTGGGTACAAATTTTGGGTATTTGATGAAGCGTAGATAAGTTAACGTGCTTCCGGGAAGGCCTAAACGTATTTTATCGCGAAACGTAAACACTTAACGTAACCAATAAAAATAAAATGGGCAATGATAATAATTATCCTCTAAATAATCATATAACACTTGCTTGATGTAAACATTTAATTGTTTAATGCCCGTTTACATTGAATGATCATTTTTAGTTTACGCGATTTCACTTAATGGTTACGATTTAAAGCAAACGCGTAAAACCCTAAAAATAAATAGTGGATTGCATAATGTCGTACAATGACCTAAAACACGAGGTATTATAATTTTCGTTGACCCCACCAAGATTGAAGCAGTCAAGGATTGGGCATCTCCTATCACACCCACAGAGATATGCCAATTCTTAGGACTTGCCGGCTACTATCAGAGATTCATCGAGGGTTTTTTGAAGATTGCAAAGCCTTTGACTGAATTAACCCAGAAAAACAAGAAGTACATCTGGGGAGAAAACCAAGAGTCAGCCTTCCAACTGCTAAAACAGAAGCTTTGTAAAGCTCCAATATTAGCATTACTAGAAGGAAACGATGATTTTGTCATATACTGTGATGCATCACATCAAGGTTTGGGAACGGTGTTAATACTAAGAGAAAAAGTTATTGCATATGCATCCTGATAACTCAAGCCTCATAAAGAGAACTATACCACACATGACCTTGAATTAGGAGCTGTAGTATTCGCTCTTAAAATTTGGAGACACTATCTGTATGGCACAAAGTGTATTGTGTTCACTGATCATAAAAGTCTTCAGCATATCCTTGATCAGAAAGAGTTGAACATAAGACAACGCTGTTGGTTAGAATTACTCATAGATTACGATTGTAAGATTCGCTACCATCCTGGAAAGGCAAATGTTAAAGGCAAAAAACCTTAAGCAAAAGGAACGATACAAATTACACTGATTAGGGCATTAGTCATAACCTACCCCCAATTACAACACAAATCCTCAAATATAGCCCAAATTAAGGCATCAAATAAGAGAACACAGAAGCTGAGAATTTGATGAGATGGACAAAAGCATTTGATGTACTGCGATGGAAAAAAAGACCGATTTATCAAGAACGAATCTGGTTACCACTTTTTGTAAATTGAGGGTTTAAATCATTGCATGAATTCCAATATATAAGTATTCCATCCACCCAAAGGTTCTGAACAAGATGAATCAAGATCTAAAGAAAACTCATTTTATTGGATTCAAGGCTTCTGACATATGCTCGACATGACAGTACAAAACATCAAGCGGACGTGACACAATTTTGGTCATTGTAGACCACCTTACCAAATCAACTCATTTTCATCCTACTACAGAGAGACAAATAGTAGTGGGAAACCCTAGAAGGTTTTGTAAATAAAGGAGATAGTATTCACGGGCATAGAGTACCGATATTCCATCAATCGTATCAGTGACGTCATTTCACATCAGATACAGGCTGTCAAGTGCAGAGTGCTTTGGGTACCAAATAGACATGAGTACGACATATCATCCCGAGACCTGAGATGGACAAAGTGTGAAAGAAACCAACCAAACACATCAAATATACTTCGATCCAGTGTTCAATGATTTAGGAAAAGGATGATATAGACACTTACCACTGGAATAATTGTTCTTACAATAAATAGTACCCAAAAAAAATGCCAGTATAAAGGGCAGCACCCAATCGAGGCACTTTATGGTCAAAAGTGTCGATCACCTGTCTGTTAGGCCAAAAAGTTGGAGATGTCAAAACTCACCGGACCAGAGATAATCCAATGAAACCACCAAAAAGATAGTGCAAATTCGACACTCTTGGCAAGCTGCAAGAGAGCATTACAAAGGAGTTACGCTAATGTTAAGGCGTAAAGCCTTTGTAATTCAAGTGTAGAGAATTGTGTATTTGAAAAGTGTCACCTCAGAAAGGTGTCATCCGATTTGGAAAACGAGGAAAGCTTAACCCTCGGTACATTAGTGGCATACACACTTGAGCTTCCTAAAGAACTCAAAAATGTCCACAGTACCTTCTACGTTCCTAATCTAAAGAAATGCCTATCTGACAAATCCCTCGTCATTCTAATGAAAGAGCTTCAGATCAATGACAAACTCAATTTTGTGGAAGAACCAGTAGAAATTATGGATCATGAAGTCAAGCAACTAAGACAAAGTCGTATCCCTATAGTCAAAGTAAGATAGAACTCTAAAAGAGGACCAGAATTCACATGGGAACGCGAAGATCAAATTTGTGCCAAGTATCCACATCTATTTCCAAACATCACTCCAGCATCCAACTAAATCTCGGGACAAAATTTCTTTAAGGTTGGGAGACTATAACAACCCATAATTTTCATCAATGTAATTATCTATCTATTATATTTAATAGAACCATTTTCACAGGAATATTTTTGTTTTATACCATCCATGATGTAACGTAACTTACATTTCAAAAGTAAACGTGCTCACACAACCTACCAATGCCAATTTCATCAACGTTTATATCAAGCAAACGTTATAATATGTCAAGCAATATGTTTTAATAACCATTTTTACCACATATGTTATCTATTTAACGTATCATTCATAACGTTTATTATAAAACGGACTTTATACGTTAACGTTTATATCAAAACTCGTTACATTAATGTATTATACATACAAAACAAATTGTTCAAGCTAATAAGGGATGTGTAGAAGTTATCAATGCATAAAATTCGAACTATGTTTCTCTCCAAAAAACCCTAGTACAACTCCATTAAGCCCTATGTACAACTTGTTAATGCACGAAATTCAAACTTAGATATTTCCCTCCACACTAAATACACCATTTGTACAAATACCTTTAAGCAACAAGTAACCAACACTCTAATGCACTACATTTAAACATTTCTTTCCCTCCATTTCACTCCACACACTCGGCTAAACCTAAAACCCTAACCCGAAACCCTAGCAAACCCGACACCCCTTAACTAGTTTTAAACTAAGTCCTAACCAAGCTAGCACCTTGTCACCACCTTGCCTAGCACATTGTCACCACCTTGCCTAGCACCTTGTCACCACTTTGCTAGCTCCCTTCACCTCCTAGGTCACCATACTTTCATCAACTTGCTTCCCCATGTTACCCTAAGAAACCTCCCTTGTCACCACCTTGGCAAACTGAACCCCTTCCAACCTCTCAACACCTCTCTAAGCAAGTCCCTAGCCTCTAATAGTTACACCTAGATAAACCTTGATCACTACTCTACATAACTTGGCCACTAATTCAAAAAGTCTTAAGCCCTATATAAAGCTGAAACATCCACACCTTCATAATTCACTATAAAATCAAATCATCACTTGAAATAATGATCTAGCCAAGCCCTAGAAGAGAATAAGGAAAGAATTAAGCTATTTAGGAAGCCAAGGAACAAGAAAGAAAGGTTCTTGATTCATTTGTGACAATCCATCAATTTCAGATCGTTATTTATTTCTCGAGTATTAATTATAATTTTCATTTTTGATTATGAGATGAATAACTCACAGACTAACCAGGAGAACTTAGGACTTACCATTCAGTAAATTACGGCGCTTTTACAAAGACCCGCAATACTACGATAAGGCAGATACAACGACGTTTCATTTTCAAAATGCCAGTAGAAAAAATTTTTGTTGCAATCGTTTATTTTGTGAGTTTTCATAAACAAACGTCGACATTTAAAATTTTATTTGTCGTAATAATTATATTTGTATTTTATTACGAATGGAAATTTGACAATTTATTATTTAACAAAACGTCCGTCTTAGTTCCATTTCTTTGAGCCACTAAATGGTATTTAAAAATGTACACATTTTATAAATGTTAAAGAAATAAAAATAACAGTGTAACGGAAAATAAAAAGGGACTCGGAAGTTTAATCCCGATCCACGATAGTTGATTATTTATTTAAGTAAAAAAGTTCATGTGTCAAAACTAATTTTTAAAAGAGGGGAGGGATTATTATTGTTCAAAAGTCCAAACCTATTCAAGATATATATAGAGGAAGTTTACTTCCCATTTCCTTCAATTTTAAAAAATCAAACAACACACTTTCTTATTCCCCCCCCTTTATTTTTTTTCTCTCTAAGCTCCACCACCACCACCGGAGAAACGATTCCGGTCACCGGAAACTTTCCACCGCCGGAGCCCGTTCGCCGCGACAGTCACCTGGCCGCCGAAACCGCCATGTCGCCGAAAAAGTTACATGCAATCCGAACAACATTATATTTTCCGAATCCCTTTGTTATATCCCATACAAACGTTTTACCACTATCATAATAACAACATGCAATGGATAAAAAACAATGGTGTATCTAAAATAATATGGTTGAAGATCAAGCTTGAAGGTGAAGTTACATCTATTTTATCCTTGATCATTTTGACAATCATCACCATTATTCTTGTGGTAAAATCTATAGAATCCTTATTAACTTTTTATTCTTGTATTTTCCATTCCAATGTAAAAGTGTAAATTATTTGTACTTGATGATCAAGTAATAAAAAGTATCATGCATGTGTAGATCTAGGGTGAAAATGACTAAATCAACCACTAAAACTTGCTAGAACTCATTAGAAATTTAAGGCTGTTGTAAACAGTAAGTTCTGGATTTTTACATAAGTATTAGACTTGATTTGATTTACCTAGGTTGTAGAGAATTGAATGATGATAATGTGGCTAATTTGATACTCAATGGAAAGTAAAAATTGACCAAGTTATGACCATTTTTACAAAAGACATCACTGTCTGACCTTGCTGGACAGAACTATAAGAGATCATGATTAACGTACTGAGTTGTTTTTAAAACCTAATAACGAAGAGACCTAGATGACATCATGTAGGCATCTGCAACCAATTGGATGATCAACCAATTCATAAGGCTTAAAATGGCATCAAAAATGTGAAAGGTGAATATCCAGCCAAAAAAATGCCAACTTAACCTAGTATGATTAAGTGACCTATAATTTATATAATTATTTAAAATAAGTATACAAAATGACGTTATGAATTTATAAGTGTATATTTTTTTAAAAAATGAAACTAGGAATGTAAATTTTATAAGTATACCATTTATGGTTTGAAAGATATGATTATTTTTGTAAGCATGAACATATAATTTTTTTTTACGTCTATATCAATACTAAAAGTTGTAAAGCGTTTTTGCCACTAAAACCCGAGATGATAGGACCCACTTTTGGGAACTTTTATATGATGAACCTAATGATAATAAACTTAATCCGACATCGAGAACCCGAAAATTTACTATAAACTCATAAACAAGCTTAAAATGGACTATAAGACCATATCGGGATCCCCCGCCCATTAGGCCAATGTATATGAATGGACCCTATGGCCTTAAACTGTAGGTAACCCAACCACGTTAGCCTAAATTAAAGGTTTTAAGAAAATCTGTTCTTGGACTATAAAATGGACCTAAATTACTTAATTTGACTCATAAATGGGCCTATGGGCCTTTGGAATAAAAATTGGTAATAAACTAGTGAAAAAAAATGAGTTAAGTTAGTACGTGTTAAACACATAGAAGAACTATGTGAATAAATACTTGGGGAAATTATCAACTATTGATCAACCATATAATATACATACACACATATATATATATATATACTATAAATATATTATAAAATATATAATATATATATATCTGATATATATAAAAACGAATTTAATATTGTGATTTTATTTTATCGACTAGATACCTAAAGACCCATACATTTTGTATAGTTACCGGGTATACGTGCCTTGACATCCAAGTTCGACTATCGCCAGTTACATTCATCCGATACATCAAGTGAGTTCATAGCTCGCAAATTTTATTTAAATTGTTTATAAACCCGCAGGAGATAACATGCTTGTTTTAAATAGAACACAAGGACCCGAATGTTATGCTATAAGCCGATGATTAGTTATAAGTATAGCTTAACTCGCAAAATAAAAGTCCCGCAGAAATATCATGAATTGTTAATTTCCGGGAATAAGGCATTACGCTTAACATGAAAATAAGTACTATTGGTAGGCTAACCACCACTCCGATCCGAGACGACTAGCTATCGACATGTGTACGGAAATATTACACAGAACTACGGGCTGCATTGTAACAGAGAATAAGATATACTTATAAGCGAGAGTGTAATACGTTGTGGGCAATATAATTGAATATAGGTAAGGTTCGATGTCATAGGCTATAAAAATCCCCCGATATAACTTTGTATGGCCGCATCGTTATTATATAAATCCCAATAGAATATTAAAAATGATACTTGTTTTTCGGAGAATGATTTATAGTTGTTTATATATATAATAACTCTATGATTCACGTCAACATTATTGTTGACTTATTAGCATGTTTATCTCAGTCCCTGAAGAAATTCGGTGAAGGAGATATAAAGGCCCGCTAAAATAATTATTCATTTGAAATGTTTTTGTAAAACGTTGTATGATGTTGTAAACACCTATTGGACCAGTGTGGATGTAAAACTTTATTTTATTCAAATGAATGGAATTTTCTTAAAATTTAAAAACGTCTCTTTTCGAGTCGTTTTCTATGCTTGAGTTGTTGTATTAACACGTAGCACCCCAAATGACCCTTCCGCTGATATCGATTAAAATGGGGGTGTTACAGATTGGTATCAAGAGCTTAAGTTATAGAGAACAAAAGATTTTCAAAAAGAAAAATGAACGAAAAAATTTTGAAATCTTTTGACTATAACGGTGCAATAGAAATCTCCGAATTACCGACGGGACAAGAATGAGAAGGATTTATTTATCGATATATATATGGAAAAATATATATATGTTGTAATATGAGATTTTCATTTATTTTGAATATAAATGTTGATTATGTGATTATTTTAATACTAACACGAGATATTTATACGACACGGATTGTCATGAAGAACCCTAACCCTCTTAACGAACCGAACGAAGCTATTCCCGAAGAAAACCCAGTTATTCCCGATCCGAACCAAGTTGTGGATGTCCATGATCCCAACGAAATGGTTGACATTTCGGACGACGTTGATTTAGTTGATTATGATGGTGATGATGAAGAAAACCCGGAAGAAGATCCGGAAGAAGATCCGGAAGAAGACCCGGAAGAAGAACCAGAACCGAATAATGGGCTTGTGAATCGATTTGCCCCACATGTTGACCCACATCAGCCCGGTGTTATGATTGGTTGGTTAGAGGAGAATGATGGTGTAAATGAAGGTGTTAATAATGAGGATATAGAAGACGAAGATGTTGAGATTGAGCTCAATGACGATGCTGAGTTGATATTTCCTTATGAGGTGGAGGGTGACAAAACCCCGCCACCTAGAGATGAGTCTTCTGATTCTGAGCCACCTAATGCTGAGCCACCTAATGCGGAGTCATCTGATTCTGTATCATCCGATTCTGAGTCATCTGATTCTGAGTCGGAGGACGAGGAGGCTGATATTGCACCCGAGGCCACTGTTGGGACTGTTACCCAAAGGCCGTTTGCTGTTCGTGACTTTCCGAGGGGTATACTTGAGGTAGGAGAGTCATCTTCTGCTCGTGACTCATCATATGTTGGTGGATTGGCACCTTGGGCTTTGAGACGTGATTTGGAGACGTCCCGTGCACGAGCTAGACTTACGGAGGCTGAGTTGAGTACAAACCAAACTGAGATTGCTCTTCTCAAATATAAGGATAAAATTGGGGAGAAAGAAAGGGAGTTACTTAATCATGATTTGGATAATGTCGAGCGTGCTTTGGGTAATGTTCTCGAGAGGGTGTCGATATTGGAAAGCGGGGAAAATGCTACAGTGAAGAAAAGATTGAATGAGACTGAGACTAAGTTAGCGTGGGCTCGTATGGAGCGTGATATTGCTGAAGGGAGGTTGCATGAGTCCCGAGTGTGGAACAAGAGGTTTTATATGGAGATGGTTCGTATTGGGGCTGTTCCTAAGCCACCATCCGATGATGAAGGTACTGAGCGTCCGAGAAAGAAATCGAAGAACTCTACTTTTGATGGGACCGAGGGACCTTCCGAGCCACGTGGACCACCTAGTGACTCTTAGTAGATTAGTTTATCATTTGTAGTATCTTTTGTAAATCACTAACTAAACTGAGATATCAGTTAGTAGAACTAGTCCTTGGAGTTGTATAGCATTAGATGGTGACATGTAATGTGTGACGATACAGCTTGTGACTCGTTTGTGATTAATGAAATGACTATTTTTTGATTTCTAAATTCTACGTGTGTCATTGTTATCTTTCTTTTCTTGTTTCTTTTAAACGTTCCTATAAATTGTTTGATGCAATAATTGAATGAATACTCATTATGATTTGAATTGTGTTGTAATTTCTTCTCCAAGTATTCTCAATTGCCATCGATATCATAGATCTCATGATGATTTTGGCTAAACTCATTTCCTATCATATTGTAATCATTTCACCCATTCATTTTGTGAACCACTCTTTACTACGCTCATGCAAACCACTTATTGTTTAAAAAGTTAATATAATATCACTTGAGAAAATTTAAATTGTCATCGTTTTATGAGTTATTTTAATTGAGAATTAAAAATAGTTGCTATCACTATAAAATTATTTATTAAACATCTTGTAAATTAAATTACTTTCATACTATGAACGGTTCTGTAAAATCATTTTTGATTTCTATCTTATAATTAAGCATGATTATAGATTTAAATACGATGACATTAGTTTGACGAATTGAGCATCGCATTGCTATTCCTGAATTATACATAGTCGTGCACCTACGTATAATTTAGAAGGGGCCATGCAAGGCTGAATAGTAGTCACCGTAAGATTTTGATAAAGATTTTGATAAAGATCAAGATTTTGTATGGTTTGCAAGTGGTACAAGTAGGGACATCTGCATATGTACCCTTATCCTTTTCCCAATCGAATTACCCATCTGTGGATGCGGTCTTACTTGACAATTGTTATCTACTTCTTATTTCCTTTCTTTGGACACTTATCTATTTATCGACTACTGATACCCGACTTGAAGTTTCGACGTTCCTATCCTTTGTTTTCGACTAATCCTCCTTTGAGTGACGTGTTTAAAATTCCGAGATGCGTTCAGAGGTGAATAACAAATTAGGAAAGTATGGGGTTTATGCATATCCATTATGGTATTAGTCTCTCTTTTGAGTCGAAATTAGCCCGTGTGAATCACGCGTTGACCTCGCTCTTCAATTGCTAACTCTGTCTCTTGATTCCCTTGATTCGAGAAAGGTTGAGAGTTATTCCTAGCTCAAGTAAATCAGAAGAAATTGAAGAAGAAGTTACTAGGAGAAGTTCCTGTTATCTGAGATTTTTCTTGAGGTATTTCTCGAAGAATTACCTGGACTTCCGCCACCTAGGCAAGTTGAGTTCCGTATTGATCTTATCCTCGGTGCTGCACCTGTGGCACGTGCGCCATATCGTTTAGCACCATCCGAATTGAAGGAGTTGTCCGAGCAACTGAGAGAGTTGACATAGAAAGATTTTATTCGACTAAGTTAGTCACCATGAGGAGCTCCGGTATTGTTCGTAAAGAAGAAGGATGGATAGTTCCGAATGTGCATTGATTACCGCGAACTGAATAAGTTGACGATTAAGAATCGATATCCATTACCGAGGATTAATAACTTATTTGATCAACTGCAAGGGTCTAGTGTAGATTCTAAGATTAATTTGTGGTCTGGTTATCATCAACTTCGTATCCGCGAAGAGGACATTCCAATTACTGCATTTAGAACTCGATATGGAAATTATGAGTTTCAAGTAATGCCTTTTTGGGCTGACTAATGCACCTGCAGTATTCATGGACTTAATGAATCACGTGTGCAAGCCGTATCTTGATAAGTTTGTGATCGTGTTCATTGATGACATTCTGATTTATTCCAAAAATAAAGAAGAATATTATGAACATTTAAAGACTATCTTGAATTTGCTAAGGAGCGAAAAGTTGTACGCTAAGTTTTCGAAATGTGATTTTTGGTTTGATCCCGTGCAATTCCTTGGCCATGTGATTGATAGTAGTGAAGTTCATGTTGATCCTGCGAAGATCGAAGCCATTAAAAATTAGGCTGCATCGGCTACACCAACGGAAGTGTGATAATTTTTAAGTTTGGCAGGTTATTATCGAAGGTTTATTAAGGAGTTTCTCTAATACCCAAACCATTAACTAAACTCACTCAGAAAAATAAGCCGTATATGTGGGGCGACGACGAAAAGGAGGCATTTCAAACATTGAAGCTGAAATTGTGTAGTGCGCCAATATTATCACTACCCGAAGGAAGCGAAGACTTTGTTGTGTATTGTGATGCATCCCTTAAAGGATTTGGAGCTATTTTGATGCAACGAGAAAAGGTGATTGCGTACGCCTCTAGACAACTTAGAAAGAATGAGGAAAACTACACGACCCATGACTTGGAATTGGGAGCGGTGGTTTTTGCTCTTCGATTATGGAGACATTATTTGTACGGCACTAAGTGTACGGTATACACCGATCACAAAAGCCTACAATATATTTTGGATCAAAAAAGAGCTAAACATGAGGCAGCGTAGGTGGATTGAACCTCTGAGTGATTACGATTGTGTTATCCGTTATCACCCAGGGAAGGCGAATGTTGTCACTGATGCGTTGAGCATGAAGGATAAAGAGCCGATTCGAGTGCGTGCTTTGGTTGTGACAGTGCATAATAATTTACCCGAACAAATTTGAAATGCACAAGTTGAAGCGTGCAAGAAGGGGAATATTGGAGCCGAAGGATTTCTTGGCAAAGGAGAGCCATTCGAAGTTAGACCCGATGGTACGAAATGTCTGAAAGGACGAGTATGGTTACCATTATTTGGAGGATTGAGAGACCTAATCATGTTGGAATCTCATAAATCAAAATATTCCATTCATCCTGGATCAGACAAAATGTACCATGATTTGAAGAAGTTATACTGGTGGCCGAATATGAAGGCTGACATTGCGACTTATGTCAGTAAGTGCTTGACTTGTGCTAAAGTCAAAGCCAAACATCAAAAGCTGTCAGGATTACTACAACAACCTGAAATCCCTGTTTGGAAGTAAGAGAGAATAACAATGGATTTCATTTCAAAGCTTCAAAGAACATCATATGGATATGACTCGATTTGGGTCATTGTTGACCGATTGACTAAATTTTCTTACTTTATTCCGATGAATGGGAAGTTTAAGATGGAGAGGCTTACTCGATTGTATTTGAAGGAGATTGTTTGTAGGCACGGAGTGCTCGTGTCGATTATTTCGGACCTAGACCCTCGTTTTGCATCTGGATTTTTGGAGATCCCTTCAAAAGTCATTAGGGATGAATTTGGATATGAACACTGCTTATCATCCTCAAACTGATGGTCAAGTGAAGGAACGATACAGAAGCTGGAATACATGTTGCGTGCTTGCGTGATTGACCTTGGTAGTGGCTGGGATAAGCACTTACCTTTGGCTAAACCCTTATACAACATTAGTGATCACACTAGTATTAAAGTTGCACCTTTCGGAGCTCTTTACGGAAGGAAATGTAGATCGCATGTATGACAAAGTGAGATTGGAGATGTCCAACTCACGGGACCAGAAATGATTCGTGAAACGACGAGAATGATTGTGCAAATCAAGAACCGATTATTGGCTACTCGTAGTAGACAGAAAAGTTATGCGGATGTGAGACGTAAACCTTTGGAGTTCAAAGGGGGTGACAAGGTTATGCTGAAAATATCACCGTGGAAAGGTGTTGTTCAATTTGGAAAACGTGGGAAATTAAGTCCCCGTTATATTGGACCATTCAAGATTTTATCAAGAGTGGGTCCGGAGGCATATACACTGAATTTACCCCGAGAGCTTCAAGGAGTTCGCAATACATTCCCTGTTTCGAACTTGAAGAAATGTTTATCGAATGAAGATCTTATTATTCCACTTTACGAAGTAAGGATCGACGAGAAGTTGCATTTCATCGAAGAACCCATCGAAATCATGGATAGAGAAGTGAAACAACTTAAGTAAAGTCGGATTCCAATAGTTAAAGTTCGACGGAACTCGAGTCGTGGACCGAAATATACTTGGGAAAGGGAGGATCAGATGTGGAAGAAATATCCTCATCTCTTTGATTTCAATAAGAAGCGGACGGCAAGATGAATTGATCTTTAGGGGCGAAGATCCCTTTTTTAAGGGGAAATGCTGTGACAATCCGTCAATTTCAGGTCTTTATTTTATTCTCGAGTATTAAATATTTTTTTTCAATTTTATGTTGAGATATGAACTCACGACTAACCGGGAGAATTAGGGCTTACATTTGTAATTCACGTGACGTTTACAAAGAACCGACGAATTCTACGTTAAGCATTGACGTTTATATTTTCAAAATGCCATAGAAATATTTTTGTTGCATTCGTTTTTATTTTTCGTGTCTCGTACTATTTTTATGTTTTACGAAAAACGACTACAAATAGTACCTTTTAAAATATCTGAATTTGATAATACCCACATTTACAAATTATGAGGCAAGTTAAACGACTCACCCCACTTATTTATCACCCATAGGGGCGGATACACCAAAGAGCTAGGTGTCCCCTTGGTGTTGAATCTTAAATATGCATAAGACACTTGGCAAATGTCTTGCATGTGGTACTTAAGAGATTTTTCTTTAATAAAAAAATGAGTATCTATGTGTTTTGGTAGTCAAATTGGGTTTATATGTGAAGTTGACTAAAATGTCAAGTGTAAGTCCTTCCTGTATGATTTATCGTCGACATTTAAAATTCTTACTTGTCGTTAATTATTATTTTCGTATATTATTGCGAGAAATATTGATAAATATTATTTTCCTCAATCCGCGAGTCAACGTTTGACCGTGCGACCATTAAACGTTTTTTTAGCTTCATAAATAAATTATGACGCGCATCGTTGATGTATTATTTTTGTTAAATATATTTGTCGGACTTCGTCGTCAATGTTCCTTGTCTTGAGCCGGACTCGCATTTTAAAGTGTGCACATTTAATTAAATGTTTTTAATAAAAGTGCAACGAAAAATAAAAATGGTCTTGGAAGTTTAATCCCGAGCCACAGTAGTTGATTTTTATTTAAGTAAAAAGGTTCATGTGTCAAAAACTAATTTTAGAAAAGAGGAGAAGACTATTCTTGTCAAAAGTCTAAACTAGTGCAAGACATATATAAGGAAGTTTACTTCCTCATTTCCTTCATTTACATGAAATAAAAACACACACTTTATTTTTCTCTCCATCCCCTCACCACCACCACCGACCGTCGGCACCACCATGGTCGCCGAAAAAAGGTGACATGCAAAACGATCCGCTTATATTTTTTTAATCCCCACGAAAAACTAAACAAAACCCACCAATAAAATAACACATGCAATGGGCATTTTTGGAGTTAGAGTACGAGTTTGATTCAAGTGTTTTCGAGTTAAATGAAGGTGTAAAAGGGTTAGGTAAACACGTT
>BQNB010128868.1:0-19212 GCA_026074375.1 Tanacetum coccineum
GCAGGTACACAAGATAATATTGATGCAGGAAACTCTAAAATAGAAGTTGAACCTGCTCAAGAATACTTTGTAGTGCCATTATGGTCTTCTTATACTTCAACAGTCAAGAGCTCATAAGCAAAGAATGGAGATGAAAAGCCTAATGAGGATACTGGTCCAAAGACAAATGAGGAGCCAAAAGATCAAGAAGATCAAGCCTTTTTGGAGGAGCTTGAAAGGGTTAAAAAACAAGAAAAGAAGGCTAATGATGCAGCTGAAGCTTTTAGAAAGGACTTTGCTCAATGTACTGAGGATTTGCTTCTTTAAGCAGGAGCTGCTAGAGCTACCAGTACTAATACAGTTAATACTATTAGCACACCAATTAGTACTGCCAATCCTTTAAGAGTTTTTAATGCTGGTGGACCTGATCTAACTAATAATGACCAAGGTGATTAACAAATACCTACTCTTGAGGAGATTTTTGACAATCCAAGTGATGGGGTTTTTACCAAAGCATCTTATGATGATGAGGGTGCAGTGGCTGACTTCACTAATTTAGAAACTACTATAAATGTTAGTCCTATTCCCACATCAAGGATACACTCCATTCATCCTACAACTCAAACTCTTAGAGATCCAACCTCAGCAGTTCAGACAAGGAGCAAAGTGAACAAAAGTTCTAGAGCTCATGCTTTTGTTAGCTATATTCAAAAGCAGAGAAGAAATAATCACAAGGATTTCCATCACTGTTTGTTTGCTTGCTTCCTTTCTCAGATTGAACCTAAGAAGATATCTCAAGCTCTTAAAGATAAAAGTTGGGTTGATGCTATGCAGGAAGAGCTGCTGCAATTCAAGATTCAGAAAGTTTGAATTCTAGTTGATTTTCCTTTTGGAAAGAGGGCAATTGGGACAAAATGGGTTTACAGAAATAAGAAGGATGAAATAGGTGTTGTAGTTAGAAATAAGGCAAGGTTGATTGCCCAGGTACATAGACAAGAGGAAGGGATAGACTATGATGAGGTTTTTGCTCCTGTGTCTAGGATTGAAGCCATTAGGATCTTTTTATCCATTGCTTCTTATATGGGATTCATAGTTTATCAGATGGATGTGAAGAATGCCTTCTTGTATGGAACAATTGATGAGGAGGTGTATGTGTCTCAACCTCTAGGTTTTGTAGACCCTAAGTTCCCTAAGAAGGTCTACAAGGTTGTGAAAACCTTGAATGGTTTACACTAAGCTCCCTGAGCCTGGTATGCTACTTTATCTACTTTCTTGTTGAAGAGTGGATATAGAAGAGGAACCATTGACAAGACATTTTCATCAGAAGGACATGTGAATGATATTTATGTTTAGTGCTGGTTTTATGTTGATGTATTATTTTTGTTCTACAAAGAAGTATTGGTGTGCATGAATTTGAGGCATTGATTGGACGAGCATATTCCAGATGTGTTCTATGGGGAGAGCTTCACTTTTTTTCTTGGATTCAGTCTAGCAGAAGAAGATGGTATTTTCATAAGTCAGGATAAGTATGTTGAAGAGATCTTGAAGAAGTTTGATTTTGATAGTGTGAAGACTGCCAGCACTCTAATTGAGACCCAGAAGCCCTTGATCAAGGATGAAGAAGCTGCTGATGTGGATGTACATATTTATAGATCCATGATTGGCTCTTTAATGTACTTGACTGCTTCTAGGGCTGATATTATGTATGCAGTCTGTGCTTGTTCTAGGTTTCAGGTAACTTCAAAAACCTCACATCTTCATGCTGTAAAGAGGATCTTTAGGTACCTCAAAGGCAAACCCAAACTGGGCCTTTGGTATCCTAGAGTGTCATCATTTGACCTGGAAGCCTATTCTGACAGTGATTATGCTGGAGCAAATCTTGATAGGAAATCCACAACAGGAGGTTGTCAATTTCTTGGCAGGAGACTTATCTTATGGCAGTGCAAGAAACTGCTGTGGGCAAGTATTGTGGATTCAAAATCAAATGTTAGACTATGGGTTCAATTTTATGAACACAAAGATCTACATTGATAATGAAAGCACAATCTGCATTGTAAAGAATCTAGTGTTTCACTCCAAAACAAAGCATATTAAGATTAGGCACCACTTCATTAGGGATGCTTATGAGAAAAAGCTTATCCAGGTGCTTAAGATTCACACTGATGATAATGTGGCTGATCTTTTAACCAAAGCTTTTGATGTTAGCAGATTCAATTTCTTAATTGTTAACATTGGAATGATCAACCTATAGCTGCATTAGTTCAGGGGAGGCAAAATGGCAGGTTGATTTGTTGTACAGTTTGGAAAATGATGTTGAGGTTCATTATGTTCTTTGGGATGAGGATTGAGAGCTACATATGGTACTAAGTTAGTTAGTGCTGCCCGTTTTGGTTAATACTGGTAGGCAAAAAGTTAGTACTGCCAGGCCAAAACTTAGTACTGCCAGGCAAACCTTAGTACTGTTAAGTTACCGTTAGAAACAGGGGAAATAAGGATGCAAAGTGTAAAATTATGGTTTCTTTGCCACTAGGTTTACTTGAAACCTATATAAACCGTTTTCAAACACACAATTTACTCACCTAATCTTTCTCCCACGCTTTCAAATCATAAACCCTAATCCCTCTAATCACCGACGATCATCAATTATACCTCCATGGCTGCTCCTGTATGTTGCCCTAAGCATAATATGGTTGCTTATTTGGAGAAAACTAAACGGAATGCTCAATTCCCTGAGATAGTAGACTTCCTTACACGGAGCTCGATTTACTACTCTCTCACTGTAAGTCCTACTTTCTCTACTTCCCTTATTGAACAGTTTTGGAACATTGCTACTTCCAAAACAGTCAATGATGTTAGTTACATTAAGCCAAGGTTTCAGGCAAGACTGTATCAATTTCGAATGCAGCTATTAGCGAGAATCTTTATTTTAATTGATGTGGATGGAATTGATTGTCTCACAAACAAGAATTTTTGAAAAAAAACCTTCATTTGATGAGGGTATGAGTGAGATCTTAACAAGTCTTAATTTTCAAACGCTCTTTACTACCCACCTTGGAAGTACCAAATTTTCATTCCCTAATTACTGCCTTAGTTTAAAATTACTTTTGGGTCAATTCCCACAAATTATTGCCTTCTGCACTGATTTGACTTAGATAATATAGAAAATTTTTTTTATAAGATGATTTTTGAGGGTGATAGGAACTTGGATGCTAGAAGCAATTCTTAATGTATCCAAGATTTGTTCAAGTGTTTTAAAATAACCAACTTTTAAACCTACATGCCCCTTTGGATAACCTTCTAATACCAGTCCTTACCAAAAAGGTTTTCACTAATATAGCAAAGCAAGGACTATACTTTTTTAGGGCTATGTTACACCTTTATTTTCATAATATGTTGGCTCAAGCAGTATGGCTTAGGATGAAGGTTTAGGACAACCAACTGAACCCCAACCAACACCTTCTCCTATTCAACCTAGTACAACAGACCAAACCCCTATGACTGAATCATCATATAGACCTGACACTACCCAAGACCCTAGGGTAAACTTAGAGGGCACTAGTGGAAGTCAAGGGGATCAGGTTCAGTCATCAAATGATAGACCTCATTCAGGTGGTAACACATCTGAAAGAGTTGAGGGTGGACTAAACCTATAGGTTTTACATAACACTTGTACTTTGTTGTCTCAATAGGTTCTTGATCTACAAAATGCTAAAGATGCTCAGGCTGCAGAGATTCTTAAATTGAAGACTAGAATCAAGAAGCTGGAAAAGAAGTGTAAGCCCAGCATCTCACACCACAGAGCATGGTTAAGGAGTGTGTCTAGGTTATCAAGGACGAAAAAGTTGGGTAAGAAGGAGTCTGTATCTAAACAGGGGAGGAAAAATGCCAAACCATGACCAACTTTGGATGCCTTTCATGATCTTGATGCTGATTTAGCTCATGGTATGGACTACATGGAAACAGAGGAAGCTGTGAATGATTAGAGGCAAAGCAATGAGACCAAGGAGCTTAATTTGGATGTTGATACTGAAGTAATTGCTGAAGACAAGGGTAGTGGTGAAAAAGGAGGTAACACAGTTAGTACTGCTAGGCCAGAAGTTGATACTGCTAGGCCAGATATTGATACTGCTAGGCCAAAAGTTCATATTACTAATGCACCAGTTAGTACTGTTGGTGTAACTAATAGTACTTCTGATCCTGAAGTTAGTGCTGTTGAGCCTAGAACTCCTCCTACAACAACAAGTATATTTGATGATGAAGATATTACTATGGCTCAAACTTTAATAAAGATGAAAGAAGAGAAAGCCAAGGAAAAAGGAGTGTCATTTAAAGAGGTTAATGATTCTTCAAGACCTTTGAGATCAATAACAAAACACAAACCACTTCCATCTATTGATCCTAAAGATAAAGGAAATGGTATCTTAGTTGAGGAAGAACCTGTCAAGATAAAGAGAAATGATCGAGGGATAGATCAGACTAAGAGAGATGAAGAATTAGCTCACAAGTTACATGAGGAAGAATTGGCTGAGATTGCAAGAATACAAGAAGAAAATGCAGCACAAGAAGAAGCTTCTAGAGTTGCTATAATGGAAATGTTTGATGAAGTCCAAGCAGGTATTGATGCAGATGCATTGTTTGCAGCCAAGCTCCAATAGGAAGAAAGAGAGGAGTACACAATTAAAGAAAGAGCAAAGTTCTTGGCTGAAACAATAGCTGCACAAAGAGCTGCTGAGATTAGAAGTAGACCACCAACTAAATCTCAACTAAGGAATTTGATGATGACATATGTGAAGAATATGGGTGGTTACAAACACTCTCAGCTGAAAGGAAAGACATTTGAAGAAATCTAAGCTATGTATGAAAGACAGAAAAAGAAAATTTATGACTTCAAACCTATGGATTCAGATGATGTAGTAAAAGATAGTAAGAAGGCAGCTGGTGAAGATACTTTAAAGAAGGAGGAGGTTCTCAAAGAACCTGGCATTACTAAGATTGAAAGTATGAACAAGGAAGATGCAGGAGAAAGAGTTTTAGATGTTTCAAAGAAGAGAAAAGGAGGTCCAAGAATGAAAAGAATGTCTAAGAGGAAGAAGACAAAGTCTGACCTTGAAGAAGAAGAGGATCTAAAGACTTTTCTGAAAATAGTTCCAGATAAAGAAAGAATAATAGATTATGAAGTCCTAGAGAAGAGATTTCCAATTATTAACTAGGAATCAAAGTTCTATCATTATGACAGACATAGAGCAGAGGGTATCTACTACAGGATCTTTAGATCTGATGGAAGCTCTAAATGGATTAAGACCTTTTCTGAAATGGTGACAAGGTTTGATAGGCTAGATCTTGTGGAGTTATATAACTTGGTGATGCAGAGGTTTGAAACAATTACTCCAGAAGGTGTTGATCTAGTTCTTTGGGGAGATTTAAGGACAATGTTTGAGGCAAATGCAGAAGATGAACTCCGGCAGAATCAAGAAAGATGGAATCTTATGAGCTGGAATTTCTATGAGAATTATGGGGTTCATACTTTGACACTAGAAGATGGTACTGAGATTCATATGCTTGCAGAGAGGAAATATCCACTCACAAAAGAAACACTTGAGAGGATGATGTCTTTGAAGTTGATAGCTGAGTCTATAAGTAATAGTGCTTATGATCTGCTTAGATTCATTCAAAAGCAGATTGATGAAGTTGGAAGCCATGATGGAGGAGAGAAGGATCTTTAAGTGTTGGTTTCATCACCACACAACAAATGGTCATCAGTTCACCATGTCTAACAGACATCAAGAACTGGCTAGTCCAGAGCAAACGGCTTCTAGTAAAGACTTCTTAAATATGTTAATGGCTGATAGTTTGCCAAAAATTATATGGTTCTCAACTCACCATGCTTCACAGTAAAGAGTTAAGTAGTCCAAAGATAACGGATCTTGGTAAAGACTTCTCAAATCCATTGATAGTTGATAGTTTACTCAAAACTATATGGTTATCAATGCACCATGTTGTTACAACGAAGCATTGGCTATTCCAGAGCAAATGGCTACTAGTAAAGAAACATCAAATCCGTTTATGGCTGGTAGTTTGCCAAAAACTACAAGGCCAACTTAGTTGGTGTTGCTGAGTTATTAAGATGTTGTGATGATGACAAAGACTAGAAGCTAAAGAATTTCAAGATTACAAAGTAACAAAAGAGCTCAAGTTCATCAAAGAGAAGATTAAAGAGTAAGCAGTGTGTTTGGATACATCCTCCAGGTGTTCAAGAAGCTCAAACTGAAGAAACATGAAGGTTAACAAGTGAACATCATGTTTAGGGGAGGATTGTTAGGAATTATGTTTTCCTGAGTTAGTACTGTTAGTATTAGTTAGTTAGTACTGCCAGTATATATGTTAGTACTGGTAGTAGAGTTAGTACTGTTAGTAGTAAGTTAGTACTGCTAGCATATATAGATAGTACTGCTTAAGTGATATGCATGAGATATATTAGGAATAGATATGCATGATCACTTAACGCGTTTTGTAAGCCCATTAGGGTTTCCTTGGTGTATAAAAGGAACCCTACGGCACTAGTTAGATATACAAGTTTCATAAATATTTATAGTTAGTATTTTGTAACCTTGCAGATTAATAGTAATCAAAGTTCTATTTTATTCATTGTTCTTCTTAGCAGTATAAGTTAGTTTCCGCATAACTTATATTGTTCATAGTCATTGTTTCTCTTGTAGTTAGTTTGGATTTATCCAGATTGACTACCGCCCTTAATAGGCTAGAAAGATCTATTCAGATTGGGATCAACAACTAGGAATAGGAAAAAAAAGATATATTCTCGAGGAAATTTGGGAAAACTGTAAGGAAGTTCAAGGGAATGACACATACTGGTGGTACGATCATTGGTTGGAAAAGAAAGAAAAACAAGAACTTGGGAAAGAAGTATATGATCCACCTAAAGTTCATTTAGAAACATTTAAGGTAACAAAGTACTCATTTGATAGTGGTAACAATTTCATTTGTGTTAACAAAGAAATAAAGGATACTTTGTTATTAAGGAGAGAGAACGGATCAAGGTTTAGGGAAATGATCCGAAAAGAATTAGTCCCTGATAAGAGTACCAAAGAAGCAACGTAGAATAGGCGTGAGTCTAACTTAAAGACTCGTTAATAAACAAAAGTGCTTGTCGGGAGACAATCTGTCTTTTTATCTAATAAACTTATTTTTCCACATTTTATTTGGTTTGTATATTTCTCACTTTATTTTGCAGGTTCTTTCATCAAAGAAGTAGAATTTGAAGTCATCTCGACTCCTAATCATATGGTTTAAATGCTTCTACATGTAGCAATTACGGCGTAACCATAGCTGTTATGCCGTAATCAGTAACGCTACGGCATAATCTTTTCCTTTATTACGCCGTAACAAGTTATAAAACCATATAATTACGGTATAACTCTTTAGGTTACTCCGTAACCTCTTTCTACAAGAACCATAAATTAGTTTGAAATATTTACAAACCATGTATATTTTAAATGAACTTTGTGGGCGTGTTCTCTAGAAACCCTCACGAGACTTCACTCGTCCAAATGGGCCACCAAGTGGTTTAAAAGGCTTGTTGCATTCGCTAAATGCGACCGTGATTCCTACAAAAGTGAGTTAGTTTTCTTGTATATTTTTTGTAAGCATTTAATGCATTTAGGTTTGTTTAGTGATTTCAGAGGAAACGAGGTTGCTCGAGGGGCGCTTAATGGGAATTCATCCCATGTCGCTATCATATGAAGCTTAGAGCAATACTCAGGGGAGTTTCTTGTTCTAATTCTACTCTTATTTTTTATTTCTTATTTCCTTTATTGTATAATAGGGACATTGTATAAACCAAGTAGGGGGGATAGGAGTAGAATTACCACTGTGACCTATATTTGCCTTTGATTTTCTAGTTTTCTTCGAAAAATTGTGCAAATTTTTAAAAAAATGACATGTTTTTCTTACGGAACTAGATTAAATCTTTGCCGAATGCACATTTACCCTTTATTTCTATTGGTGAGGTTAAGCCTGATGATTCCGTTTTCATCCATTATACAAAAATTCACCAAAAATATGAGTGTGCCGGTAGTATTGTAGACTTTAGAACTTGGCATGTACATCATTTCGAGACCTAATTGATTAGCAGGAATAGATGGTTCGAGAAGGCAACATTTATGAATTCACCCAAATAGCCTATATGTGTGTGTTTATCGACTTGTTACACTGACTTGTCGACCTCCCATAATAAAACCCTTTGTTGCACTCATTATTAGTGCAAGATACCCCTAGATCACCCTGTTGAAACCAATCCGTGTTTTAACCCAAATTATATATGTTTCGTTACACATTCCGCCTTAGCCAACCCTGTAGTCTATATTTTTCTTTGTGTTGAAATTTGTGGCTACTTAAGTCCATGGTTCGGGGATATAGGTTTAAAGATTTTTGCACTTTCGTTGAAGATATATCATTATGATCATTGAAGACCCCTTAGTGTTATCACTTTCGATATTGTTCATCTTAAGTGGGGGGATGTATTATGTATTTATGACAGGAGTATTGTGAAAAAAATATAAATAAACTCCTTGTGTATTATAAATGTTGGTTACATGTTATTAAACCAACAAGTGATGAAGATGGTGCAACTATAAGCCATCTAATTTTGAAGATTGGGCTAATATGCCCTGCAGGATCTCATTGTTACATCCAAAGTTAGCCCATTATTGAAGATATGATCAGGTTTTCGCGCTTGGACACTTAGACTATGGATGGACAGTAGCCGGTTATGACTACCTTAAATTATATTTAACTATTTGTTTTGTGTCTTTATTTAACACCAATTAATGTATTCCCATGCCTAATCCCTTATCTTTGGTTTTACTAAAAATGGGGGAATTAAATGCAATCATATATGTCTATTCCATCATTATGGATGTGTATATATGATTTATGGCCCCTGTTGGTGTAATGCTTTTGGTAAAGGATTAGAAGATACATACACTATATCATTCTCCATCCTAACCCTTGGTTTTACTCGAATGGGGGAATTGAATGCAATCATGTATGTCTATTCCATCGTTATGGATATGTATATATGGTTTGTCTCCCTTGTTAGTGTAATGCTTTTGGTAAAGATCACAGAATGATTCACCTAGTTTAAACTAGTATTTGTTACCCATGTTGCCTTTGAAAGCCATTTATACCCTAACTCTAGTTGGTGGAGATTTGTGTACTTTCCAAGCTTATGATATAATACATGCTATGACAGTGCTATTGAGCGATCACCCCGAAAATGAAACACTTAGACTAGTTTGAGAGTTGAGTGATTTTTAATCCCTTTTTTATGAGGTGTTCCGCTTTGATGTTTTCTAGCATAAGTAGATCATAAATTTATTTCTTCGAGTCAAATTGGGGAAATCTCTTTATAAATTATTCTAACAGGTCTACTTGAGGGCAAGTAGAAGTCAAGTGAAGGGATATTTGATAACATCAAATATTTAATACTTTTTGGTATCAAATTCTCTATCAAAATGTGTGTAATTATCTCATAAATGCTTGAAAATGGTACTTAATCACTTATTTCTTGTTTTCAGAAAGAAATTGAGCATTTATGCAAGATACATGGGATTTGGACAGAAAAACAAGCAAATATGGTTTTTTCAAGACATTTTACGGCGTAACCATTCTGCAAAGCTTACACCGTAACATAATTAAGGCAAGAATGGTCATCACCAAGGTTACGACGTAATCACTTACAAAGTTTACACCGTAACACATCTTATTATGGAATGATGAGTCATCCGAGTCAGCTTTACGGGGTAACAAGAAGCTAAAGTAACGCCGTAACATCAATTTTGCCTGCAATAAAGAAGCCCACATCAGCATGATTACGGCGTAACCACACATAAAGGTTACGCCGTAACAAGTTCGAAAAGTATACATAGAGCTCTCATTCTGCATATTCATCATCAACCCTTCTACCACAGCATCAAGGGGCGAACCAAGCTTCCAAAGTTTGAAAAAATCCATCTGAAGTCCAAGGGAGAAATCACTTTACTTACTTTTATATTTAATCATTCATAAACGAATCCTGTAAGAATTATGAGTTTTTGATCAATGAATCCCTTCATTATTTCTTACTGTTCTATTACCATGAGTGGCTAAGCACTTCTAGTGTTGGCCTAGTTATGTAATTACTGATGTATTAATTAATGTTTCCTATTTAATTATCATTTTATTAGATATCCTTATAGCTTGTCATAGATCCCTGCGTTTTGGCAATATTGAAAGGTAGTTGGATCCGGTTAATCCTTTTATTAGGCAAACCGCTAAACTTAGGATTACAAAGGTACTAGGATAAGTTAGAATCTATCCTAGTGTAGGAATCGATCTGATCACCGCCTTGATTACCCTAAATACTAAAAGAAGCGCATGAACTCATTCAGAGAGAGTTAATAATCTATTTAGGTTATAGACAGGTCTTTTGGATGGTTGGTACTTAATAGCTACATCCAGGATTCCATAACATCGAGACTTTTGAGCAATTGGGATCCATGAAAGTATAAGAGAGACCTCGAACGTCAATTCGGATCTGTCAATTTAGAACACTAATAAAACGATACTTAGACGTTGCACTAGGAAACATGTCATATACAGTAGTAATGAAGTAACTAGGTTAGCACGCTTTTCTCCCTATGGTCTTTTTCTCAATTTATTTTTTCGTATTTACTTTCTGTTTTAATTCTCAAAACTATTCAAAACCATTTTCAAACCTGTGACAATTCAAATTATAACTAATACATTACATACAACCGGGTTCTCTGCCCGTTAGTGCGTGTAAACATCAGTGAACGAGTTTTTATAAATTTAAAACTTGTTAAATTATTTCTTTAAAAGAAAATACGCATCACTTACGCGTATAGGAGAAGCTACCAGGCCAAGTGTGGCATGGGTTTATGAACAAGTTCTCATCAGGTGGTGAGTGATGGGTCCATGTAATGGGCTTTATTCGAACGTGTACTTAATGGGTATGGGCCAATCAAGCCCTCACTCTAGTATTAGATCATCTACAAGTGATACGATGTTGAACTAATAACTGAGTCCCCTCAGTCCATGTGTGGCAACCAAAGTTCGTTTCTCAATTTTCATATCTCCAGGCTTATGTCATATTTCTTTCGTAATGTTGACTGAGTAGATATTATATCTCTTGATAAGAGTGCCTAAGTTGTTTTTGTAAAATTTAGAAGTTAATGCTTTGCGTGGGGAATATTAAAGAAATCCCCTTTTGAAATAATTCCATATCTTGGGGATTTGATGCTTTGACTACATGTGGCGTCATCCTAACATTCATCAAGCGGTGTGTTTTGACTCGTCCCTTCAACTATGCATGATGTCTGTTTTGACGTCAGTTACACTCACATTTTTCCAGGGTGAGGATCATATGCTTGCATTAAATTTGTTGGACCCAATGGGCTTTCGTGATGTGTAACCCACCAGCTCGTTCTTTTTTCCTATAAACAAGTCTTTCAGTTACCCTTAAAGACTTAACTATTATTCATTTCTTCTTTCCTTTATCGATCTCCTCTAAACCCTAAATTTTAAGATATTTTTTTGGAGGGTTTTGAGTGGAAGAGTTTTACGAAGGTGAGTTTGGCACTCTTGCATAGCAAGGGGAACTTTTAGCTCTTCGTTTTTTAGTGTTGTTTAAAGAGTTTTCCATTATTGTGTGTACTGACTACATGTAATTTTTTATTTGTAGGAATATGCGTTCTTTTATGTACCAGCATTGGTGAAGAAGACGTGGTTGTTTTGCTCAAATCGTTGACCCATGTGTGGGGGTTAGATGTCGAGGTTATAAGCCCCCTTTCCTTTTCGTTCAATACTAGTGTTCCTTGGGTGCTTGTTTGGTGCGGAGGTCATAAGGGACTTCTACACGAAGTTTTACAACTCCCTAGGCAGTGTACCTAATCATTGCAGTGTAGTATAGGCAAGACTCAGGGGTTGTAATTGTTCTCTAAGGGAATAGGATGGGAAGGCTTGATCATGGTCTAACAGAATTCTAGGGGTTGAGAGAAGATTCTTTTTGTGTTTTTATGTTTATAAGAAAGCAGGTAAATCTATGGTTTGAGAGGTTGGTTTGCTTAACTAATAACTAAAGTAATTATAATCTAATCTACTTTTTTTAAAAAAAAAAGTTAACGGTCGTTAAGGAACGATCCGATTTAAAGCACTGTTTTGGTGCATTCTAAAATAAAAAACTAAACGGCTCGGATACCCGCTAGTGGGAAAGGATATTTTACAAAAAAAAATTAAAATGAGGGTAGTTTTCGTATTTTAAACAAATAGTGCGAGGGGGTATTTCGTAAATATTGGAGGAGCTATTTCGTAAATAAAAAAAAATGAAGGGTCGGTGCGGACTGGGTGGTTTCGACCCGACCAATACCGGATACACCGGTGCATTTAATGCACACTTACAATGCAAAAAGGCCATTTTAATGCATTGCCGATGAGGGTTATTCCGAGGGAAAAAAAGGAAATTTATTTTAGAAATTTTTTGGTTAAAAAAGGGGAAAAATAAACTGGCGCCGCGCGCCAGGTTTGCGGTCCGATTAGCGTTGACGAGACGAGGTTTGGAGGAAACTTAAAAGTTTTTAGCCGAGGTTGAGGAAGCTTAAAGTTTTATTCATAAAAAAACAGACCGATGACTAAAACAGTGCGAGAGGGTATTCCGAGAAAAAAAAAGGAAAGTTTAATTTTAAAAAGTTTTTGAGAAAAAAAAACTAACTGTTAAGAAAAAAATATTCATAAAAAAAAAAAGACGATGGCTCCGCACAGTGCGACTGAGGGTATTTCCAGAAAAAAAAAAAAGGAAAATTTTTTTTTTAAAAATTTTCTTAGAAAAAAAAAATACGGGGTACGATTAGCGGTTGTTACGAGCGCAGAGGTTTGAGGGGAAACTTAAGGTTTTTTTCATAAAAAAACAGACCGATGACTCAAACAGCGCGAGAGGGTATTCCGAGAAAAAAAAAGGAAAGTTTTATTTTAAAAAGTTTTTGAGAAAAAAAAAAGGTTAAAAAAAAGTCAATGTAAAGAAAAGAAGAAAAAAAAAAGAGAAAGAAAAAAAAAAGACTCATTAAATGTCGGGTCAAAAAAGGCGGGTCGCATTAAAAGTTTTCGGGTCGGGGTGTCTGCCGTTTGTATAATATATATAATAACGAATAATCCAACTTAAGGCGATAGGCGAAACATAACCGATCGTACAAACATGTAATTTTGTTATACAAATGTAATCAAACAAGCAAGATTAACCGCGCGTTGCTGCGGGCGTTAATTTTTCGCGCGTTGTTGTGGGGCATTAATTTTTTTTTTTTTAGTTTATTTTTTCGGTCTCATGTTTAATAGTTTGTTTTTGTTCTTATACAAAATGACAATCACGCGTTTTTTTTTTGCCCAGGCCGATAGAAAGTCGTAAATAGTTAAAGATGAGAGTACTTCCTGTAAAAAAAAAAATCTTATTTTTGGCCAAAAAAGAGGAGGGGGATAATAAAGTTTTTTTTTTTTGCCGATGAACAGTAACCGAGCCCATTGGGCGGGGGTACTGTAGCGCTACTGTAGCACTGTTCATTTTAAGCACTGTAGCAGTGCCAAAACGACGTAGTTTTACTTGTGAAATGTGTTATTTATTTATTTTTATTTGTTTTTTTGCGCGTTTTTTATTTTAGTTTAATAGTTGTAAGTTGATTTTTTCTCTGCTGTTACTGCGTTTGGCGCTTTAATTTTTCGCGCTTGTTGGTGTCATTAATTCTTCTTGTTCCTTGTAATTTTGTGCTCGAGGTTTATTTTGTCTGGTCTCATATTTAATAGTGCGGGTTGTACTGTTTTCAGTATAGTATATTCGGGAAATCGTTATCCGCGGGTATTTTTTTATAATTGGGCCGGCCCATATTTTTGGGTGTTTAAAGTCAATGCGGATAAAATGTGTACCGCGGATATATTTTATCTGGAAATGCGTCGGTACATTTTGTAAATTTTTTCCCTCCCTTTTTTGTGCCCTAAACAAATTCTAAAAAAAACAAAAAATAATTGGGCGAACCAAATTTTTGGCGAATTTTTTTGGCTTTTTTTTTTTGCCTTCTATTTAATAGTGGATATTTTTTTATCTAAATGCGTCGGTACTTTTGTAACATTTTTTTCCTCCCTATTTTGTGCCGACAAATTTAAAAAAAAAAACTAATTGAGCCGGCACAAATTTTTGGGCTAAATTTTTTGGGCTTTTTTTGGCCCTCATATTTAATAGTGCGGTTTTTTTTTTGAGTTTATTTTTTCGGTCTCATGTTTAATAGTTTGTTTTTGTTCTTATACAAAATGACAATCACGCTTTTTTTTTTGCCCAGGCCGATAGAAAGTCGTAAATAGTTAAAGATGAGAGTACTTCCTGTAAAAAAAAAAATTCTTATTTTTGGCCAAAAAAGAGGAGGAGGATAATAAAGTTTTTTTTTTTGGCCGATGAACAGTAACCGAGCCCATTGGGCGGGGGTACTGTAGCGCTACTGTAGCACTGTTCATTTTAAACACTGTAGCAGTGCCAAAACGACGTAGTTTTACTTGTGAAATGTGTTATTTATTTATTTTTATTTGTTTTTTTGCGCGTTTTTTTATGTTTAATAGTGTAAGTTTATTTTTTCCTGCACGTTACTGCGGGGCGCTAATTTGTCGCGCGTTGTTGCGTGTCATTAATTCTTTTTTTCCTTTAATTTTGTGCGAGTTTATTTTGTCGGTCTCATATTTAATAGTGCGGGTTTACTTTTTCAGTATAGTCAATTCGAAAATGTTACCGCGGGTAAATGTTAACGCGGATATTTTTTTTATCTGAATGCGTCGGTACTTTTGTAACATTTTTTCCTCCCTATTTTGTGCCAACAAATTTAAAATAAAAAAAACTAATTGGGCCGGCCTAAATTTTTAGGCTAAATTTTTTGGGCTGTAGCTACTGTGCTTAAATGAATAGTAAGTCAACCCTTCTCAAATGATTATATATATAATATCTCTCCAAAGCATATTTTAAACAGTTTAAGCTCTCCTGTAATAGCCTATTATCAACACCCGATACATCTTTCATATCGGACATTTTTTCTAACTCTCATTCTAACACCGAAAGGAAGATCCACGTTCACGCTTCGTGTCTCCTTTCGACGTGTTACATTTGTTCCCGACATGTTCCAAGTCTAGAAACAAAGAACAGCTCTCTTTAATGCCAACGCTATGTCGATGGATCTATGATTGAACAATAAAAGAGTACGCATGCGACCTTTAATAATATAATCAAATTTTTGTTAATGAGATAAAATCTTAACCACAAGTTAGTCAAAAGTTATGAGGGGTTGAAACATAAATGTCAAAATAATAATAGCCACAAAAATTCTAGTGGTGGGTGCACATGTCCCCTCAGATAGGTACTTGAAAACTATTTTAATAATTTTATAACGGGTGTCTCCATCGACATTTATTAATATCTAACTTTTCTTTATTTGTCAAAATTTATAGTATAGTTTTGAACTTTAATTGCCATTTTTAACCTTGTCTTTCGCTTTCATTTAGATAGTCAACCTATGCGTTGGATTGCCGATTGAATTAGTATACAATTTTTAATCTACATATGAGTATAATTGTGGGCTAACATAAGTTGGAAAGTGGAAACATAACACAAGCTGTACAAGGAATACCGACAGAATATCGTGTGCCAAAAAAAAATGAAACATCATTTTTTTACTATATATAGAAGAACAACGTTTTTTATATGTCGTTGGATATGACTATTTCTAAAGTTCGGTATGTTGTGAAGTTTTACGCTGTGCGTTGTTTTGTGGACGTTAAATTTTTTATTAGAGTTTATTTTTTCGGTCCTGGTGTTTTAATAGTATTGTTTTTTGTACTTATAAACAATGACAATCGCACATTTTTTTTTTTGGCCCAGGCCGATAGTATATCTTAAAATAGTTAAAGATGAAGTACTTAATCTTATAAATTTTTTTTTCTTATTTTTAGCCAAAAAAGAGGAGGGGGGTAATAAAGTTTTTTTTTTTTTTTGTTGATTAACAGTAACCGAGCCCATTGGGCCGGGGTACTGTAGTGCTACTGTAGAACTGTTCATTTTAAGCATTGGTTGAGTGCAGGCCAAAACGACGTATGTTTTAGCTTGTGAAATGTTTTTATTATTTTTATTTGTTTTTTTTTTCCGCAATAGCGTTTTTTTTATGTTTAATAGTGTAAAGTTTATTTTTTCCTGCACGTTTACTGCTGAGGCGCTGTTTATTTCACTGCGTTTTGGTCGTGCATTAATCCTTCTTTTTATTTATTTCCTTTAATTTTGTGCGGTTTTATTTTGGTCGATCTCGATATTTAATGTGCGGGTTTATTTTTTCAGTATATGTCAATTCGAATGTTATCGCGTCAGTATTTTTTTTATAATTGGGCCTGGCCCAAATTTTTTTGGCATGTTTAAGTGCATTCGGCAAATGTTCCATGCGGATATTGTTTATCTGAATGCGTCGGTACAATTTGTAACAGTTTTTTTTTCCTCCATATTTTGCGCCAACAATTTAAAAAAAAAAAAAGAAAAACTATTTGGGCCGGCCTAAATTTTTGGGCTAAATTTTATTCATGCTGATATTTTGGCCTTCGATAAAAATAAGGCGGGGTTTTATTTTTTAAGTATATCAATTCCGGAAATTTACTAGCGATATTTTATATATCTGAAATCGTCGTACTTTTGTAACATTTTTTCCACCCTATGTTTTGCCGTCAATTTTTTTTAAAAAAAAAAAAAAAAAAAAAAAAAAAACTAATTGGGATCGGACCAAATTTTTAGGTCTGTTTAATTTCAATTCGGAAATGATACCCGAGCGGATATTTTTTTAATCTGAATGCGCTCGTATTTATGTAACATTTATATTTCCTCCCTATTTTAGAGCGCCAACAATTAAAAAAAAACTAATTGGGACCCCCAAAATTTTGGGGCTAAATTTTTTGGCTTTTTTTGGCCCATAGCACTGTAGCCAAAACAGTGCTTAAAATTACTATGCATATTGGGTCAAAACGGCGGGGTAATAGTGCGGTCTACTTTTTTCAGCAATAGTCAATTCGGAATGTTATCCGCGCGAGTAATTTTTTTATAATTGGGGCCGGCCCAAATTTTAGGGCCAGTTAAGTCAATTCGGAAATGTTACCCAAGGGCGATATGTTTTTATCTGATCTGGCGTCGGTACTTTTGTAACATTTTTTTCCTCCCTATTTTGCGCCAACAATTTAAAAAAAAAAAAAAAAAACTAATTGGGCCGGCCCAAATTTTTTGGCTAAATTTTTTGGGGTTTTTTTGGCCTTCATATTTAATAGTGCGGGTTTATTTTTTAAGTATAGTCAATTCGGAAATTTTATCGCGATAATATTTTTATCTGAATGCGTCGGTACTTTTGTAACATTTTTTCCTCCCTATTTTGTGCCGTCAATTTTTTTTTAAAAAAAAAAAAAAAAAAAACCTAATTGGGTCGGCCCAAATTTTTGGGCCTGTTTAAGTCAATTCGGAAATGTTACCGCGAAATGTTTAATAATCTGAATAGCGTCGGATATTTTTTGTAACATTTAATTTATTCTCCCTATTTTGCGCCAACAAATTTTTTTTTTTTTAAAAAGAAAAAAAAAAATTTAATTGGGCCGGCCCAAATTTTTGAGTTAAATTTTTTGGGCTTTTTTTTGGCCCAGCACTGTAGCACTGTAGCTACAATACAGTGCTACAGTGCTTAAAATGAATAGTGTTTTTGGGTAAAAAACGACGACGTTTAGTTTCTAAAATGTGTAAGAGTATAATGATAATATTAACGACCCAGATCACCCGATCAAAGTGCATGTAAGTAAGCATTTTCAAGATTAATAGTTATACTTATACATGCTCTTCCGAGATACAATATATAAAGCTATATTTGACTCTTAATTAGTTATTTAACCGGAAAAAATTGTAACAAATAATTGGCCTCGTCACTAAGCATTTTCACATATTACTTGAACCAGTTGACTAGTTCTTCTATTCATCATTTTGTCACTTCAGATATAAAGAAAATAATAAGTTTTTTCATTTAAGACTTGCTAAGTTTTTGAATTGGGGGGCTTAAATGTCTAACATTGAAAACTGATGGTCTAAATGTAAATAGTATGAGTATCTGAGATCAAGTTGCAATGAACACAGAAAAGCACGTGCCAAGTGTGTCCTACGTGGCGCACTATCAGTGGTGCGCATACGCTAATGTCTACGACCTGTGGGTCCTTTTTGTCGTTTTCAATCCACTTGCACTTTTTAACAACTACTACATCATTAATCGTCTGGAGTTCCGTTATAGTCCCCTTAACTTTTTATCATTTCATTTTTGGCACAATACTTTATACATTGTGATTATTACACTCGTTTGGCAACCAAAGTACCTTTTCAATGTTTTATCATCTTGTAAGTTAAACACATTGATTGTCACAAAATACCTCTTGATTCATTCATTGTTAGTTCCTATCTTTGTAGTTTCCAAATTGCTGAAGGATATGTATTTACAGAAAATCACAATTTTACCATTTTTGACTGGGCTAAGTATATGAAAAAAATTATGTTTGCGTACTAATCTACCAATGACAAATTTCAAAGCTATTGAACCAAATTCATTGTACCTGTACTGAGAAACGAATATTTTGATTACTCAGACCTTATATGTAAATGATATCTCATGTTATAAATAGAGAAGTGGACGGCAATATCTAACTCACTACCATCTAACTAAATTTAACACAATACTTTTAAACGTTAATATCTAACTCACTGCTATCTAACTAAATTTAATACACCCTCTTAAACCCTAATATCTACACTCATTGCTATCTAACTAAATTTAATACATCATCTTAAACACTAATATCTAACTCACTACTATCTAACTGTATTTAATGCATAGTCGTCACTGTCGTTGAACTTGACGGTCACATGTTTTTCTTTCGTCATTTATTATTCAAAAACCCTAATTGATGAACATCTTCTAACAAATATGACTTTCAAAATCCACAAATTAACAATCTAAATTCCTTCTTCCCTTTTGTTTGAATCCTGTTATAACCCCTGAAATTGTGATTAATCATTGATTGATTAATCTCATATCGAGCGTGTTAGGCGGGTTTCTCATCTTGGGTTTTTGTAATTTAGAT
>BQNB010128869.1:0-19212 GCA_026074375.1 Tanacetum coccineum
TCAATATGATAAGTGAACTCTTCAGTTACGGCACCCATACGCCGTTTCCATAAAATGTGATATGGCGTATCATCTTGGTATGGGCTCTTTCTTTAGTGTTTCTAGAGCAGCTTAATACGGCGTATCACTAAACGTGGACATGTTGTATCCTTCCTCTTTTGGCAAAATATAGATTTCTTCTTTTTTGCTCCAAAATGCATCGTTTTCCATGTCTTTTCGAGAATTGCTCCATAAATGCTAAATATTTAAAAGTAACAAATTAAGTATCAATATATAGATATAATTGTAACATTTGAGCAATATAATGAGCATAAATGATCAATAAAAAGTGTACTTATTTGATCATATCAAATATTCCACCACTGGACTTCTACTTGTCCTGAAATAGACCTTGGCTTTTTAACAAATAAAAATCTCCCAAACGAAAGTTCGAGGCACACTTTTTAAATTAATTACTCAATTAGAAATACGCATAACCAAACACCTCACCAAACATGTAATGAAAACACTCAAATCACTTAACTAATATATGTGGTAACATTTAGTGGTTCGCTCAGCTCCTTAATCATGACGAGTATTCTATCATAAGCTTGACAAGAATATACATCTCCACCACTAGAGTCTAGGAGTGACAAATCTAAAAGGAAAATGGGTTTGACACGTAAGGCTAGCGGGTGTATCATTCTTATATATGTAATCTTTACCAAAAACGATACTCGAACAATGGCGAAGTTTCCACAAGTGAACAAAGTGCCAAGTGATTGCTCAACCTTTACCCAAGCACGCTAAAGGTTATAAATGTAATCTTAACCTTATAACATAACTCAAACATCAAAGTGACAAAACCACAAGTGAACAAGAGCCAAGTGATTGTTCAGCCTTCAAGATTAAGCATGCTAATGGATAGGATTAAGAAATAAGGATAATAAGAATGATTAAAGTAGGATATAGACATGAGAAACATTTATAATTGGTGTAAAGTTAAAAATAAACAAAACAAATAGATATAAGTCCCATAACAAACAAAATGATACTAGGTACCTTCATACCACTACACGAACAAGACACTTTTCATCGACTAACTCACTCTTTAACACAAAAAACGCACGCTTTATGGTAACACGAATTAGACTCAAAGATGACTCGATCAACAAACAGTCATACCTAGTTGGCCCAACCAATCAACCAAATCTCATCCATCCCAATATAATACAAAACGGTGAATTACGACCACTAATATACTAAAAATACATAGTTGGTAAATATACGACCAACTATAAATATATAACAAAAATCTATAATCTTTTCTTTATAGAACGTACCAAACGATATTCGTCATAAAATATATAATCACTTAAGTTTAGACGAAGCGATATCACACAACCTCTCTTTATTTTCTCTTTTCATTTTATGTTGAGTTAAGTACATTTTTGGTCCTCGTGGTTTATACCAGAATCCACTTTTGGTTCAAAATTCAAAAAGGTTCACTTTTGGTCCAAAAGTTATAGTTTGTGTCCACTTTTGGTCCATTTTTGACGATTTCGTTAAATCAATAAGTCACGTGAGGGTAATATTGCATTCTCGTATTTTTTCATGGGTATATTCGTCTTTTCCCCCTTCCCGCTTAATCAAACCCTATAACTTCTGAATAGTCAACTCACCATTTCATTTTTCATCCTTATACTTCACAAATCATAATCCTCTTAAAAATCAAAACCCCAATTCCGTGCTCAAAACCCTAAATGTTTCTTTATGAATGGATGTTGAGACCTAATGGTCATCCATTTGATTCATACGCAGTATAAAGTAAGTGAGATTTATAATTAGGGTTCATTTACAAATTGGGGGTTCCATAATTAGGGTTCTAATACACATTGTTCTATTTTTTTGCAGGTAAATTTCCATCTGTATTTTCATTAGAGATACACCATGGTGGTAAGTTAAGTCAAGCACCAAATCGGCTCTACGATGGTGGGAAGGTAAATTGGTTTGATCAAATTGATTCTGATGGTTTTTCAGTTGTTGAAGTAAACCAAATGTTAAAATGCTTAGGTTATCTGAATCCTAAAATGGAATATTGGTATAAAATGCCTGATAAAGATGCTCTGTTATCTTTAAGTAATGATAATGATGTGTTGAGGTTCATTAAGTATGTTGATAGGTATAAACTAATGCAATTGTATGTGGTGCACCCAGTTGATAAGCCTAAACTATTAGGAGATAATGAGGTTACTGAAGAAACCTTTGACCCTTTGTTTTGTGACCTAGACCCTGAAACTGGTGAACCAAATGCTACTGAATTCCATAGTGAAGTTCCTAATGTGACTGAACCTAGTGAAGTTCCTAATGTGACTGAACCTAGTGAAGTTCCTAATGGGCCTGAACCTAGTGAAATCCCCAATGATGCTGAAGATGTTGAAGACAGTGATGACAGTGATTTTGATGTGGAGTTAGAGGATATGATTGAAGATGTTGAAGTTGACATGGATGATTTTAGGAAGTATACTGATGAAAATGTTGAATGGGTAGGTCGTAATGAAGTACCAGTTGAAGATACACAACCAGTAGATGCTGAAGTGTTTGAAGATCTAGATTTAGAAGATTTTGATAGTGCAAGTGACCCTGATGATATAGAGTGTAATAGGAAAAAAGCCTTAAGGATGTTAGCTAAAAAGCACAAGCCTGTAGATGGGAATATTTACAGTGAAAATTTTTATTGTGGCCAAACTTTTGCTAACAAAGAATTGATAAAACAGATGGTTAGCAGGTAAGTCGTTTTAGGCCGTGACTCTCAAATCGAAGAGAAAAACAAGACGGGATCACGCTGTAACCACCCTTTAGTTGGATAAGGATTTTTGAAGGCCAAAAAACATCGTTTCTATTTTTTTTGACGTTTTTAGTTTTTAAGGACCGAACTAGTTAAACTTCTTTGTTGTGTAGCCGATCAAGCTATCCCTCTTAAACCAAACACAATAATCAAAAAACAAACAAAAACATAAACAAAATCAAACAAATCATAATCACTTACGATCAGTTCATTACTAAACAACTTATTCAATGCATCCAATGAAGAAACAAAATGTGCGGTACCGACATCGTCACCTATGTTGGTTGAAAGTGGGAATACGATTTAGGAAGATTCCTATAACAGGTAACATTCGGAGGCAAACCCGATGCAAGTGATATGGTAATCTATCCAGAATGGCCTACACCTCACCCTATGTCATGATCCTCTATCTATGATTTCTGCTGCTGTTGCCTGCACACAAGGAAGAAACTTGATTCTGAAATCAGTGAAGAGGGAAAAAAAACTGAGATGGCTGATACTAAGCTGAAAATCCATTCATTAGTCAAGCGTCTTCCAGGACACATCTTAACAGCTCAATCAAACAAGCACTGCAAAGGAGATTTGGGATAATGTGGAGTTGCTTATGCAAGGATCAGGTAGGACTATTCAACAAAGGAAGGAGAATCTGTTTTGATGAGTATGAAACGCTTCGTGCTATTGGAAACGGAAATCCAATATTCATGACTAATTGTGCGATCCCAAGCTTGTGATGATTATGGAAGATTACTCAGTCAACATTCCACTCAACAGCTTGAACACCAAGTTTGTCCAAAACCTTCGGCTTATTGGGGTAAGTATGTGACTAATGTCAAACAGAACATGGATATCTCAAACCTACACCTTATGTTCAGATCTATATCATCTCAAGCCTATGAGCCTATGCCAAAACGTCTCTCCAAGAAAAAGGCGCAGTTACAAGAATTGTTGATCACTGGCCTATGTAGCTCACACCACATCTGCACTGCTCTCTTCATCCCTCAAATCTAGTCTCAACCTACTGCTCAGTCTGAATGACGCTTGATGGCCATTTGTACTCAGATTGCTAATATCTTAAGTGGTTTCCAAAAGCAGTTTCCACCACCAACAAACCGTCGGATTCCTCCAACTCAAGGGACTCATTCTATGGTGATGGATGGTACATTGTTATGAAAAGTTAGAGGAAGTCAGGTAAAAATTGTACAACTGTGCAATATTCCCCCAACCCCCCCCCCCCCCCCAGCCGGTGATATGTTACAAACTGCATAGGAGAAGGACCATGTAGCTAGGCTGTGTAAAAGCAACACAAAAGAGATAGATGCGACTCTTCCAGCCCCTACTTCCACAAGACCTTAAAGCTATTTCAACCTGGTTGGAAGCTTAAGAGAAGGCGATGCTGCTCCCCCCCCCCCCCCCCCCTCCCCTCATCCCCTGCTGATGCTGCACCCACCCGCCCCCCACCCCCCCCCCCCCCCCCCCATTACTCGTGATGTAGAATGCACCGCACCCTTATGATCCAACCTCAGGCACTGACTACAACAAACATGTTCAAGCCAATCATGAGGATGCTATGACTCAGACGTGGATGAGGCCCCATTGCTGCTGGTTGCTGTCATGGCCAACTAGTATCCACTAGTGCAAAACCAATTAGTCAATGAGGTACATCCAATGACAATCAATCTTGATAATGTGGATTATCAGATCAGGGAGATGCAACGGAGACATTTAGAATCCGATGCTGAGACAGAGATTGGTGACAATACGATTCCGTTAATCAGTATCTTATTGGACACGAAGCCCAAACTGTTCCAACTGAGGTATCTGTGACAATTGTAAAGTATCTATGATTGTACTTAAACTGACTTGCAAAACCCAACTAGCGGAATGCTAAGGTTCAACAAGAAAAATGTTTGGAAATAGAGACTTAAAAAAATTGAGCTTCTTAATCCAAGCAAAGAAATCTGTGTTAGATACCCACAAGGTCAAACTTGATTGACCAAAGTTAGACAGGAAACAATAGCCTAGAGATTCAGCGTAATAAGCGGTAACGCTGAACTTGTGCAAGAAAACGTTTGCTTAAAGTCACTCTTTCAGGAAAAGAAAAAAATCTATTGCTTTTTACCATCTGAAAAGAAAAGATTTGATCTGGAGAAAGAGGAAATAGCAGATAGTTATTAGATGAAATAGTTTGTTTAAAAACTGCTAAACAAAAGTTGCAAGAAGATATGTTGCAAAGATTTAACTGCAACACAAAAATATTCCCATGCTTTCAAAGAAAACTAAAACAGGCAACCAATGACTTGCACAAGGGACACTCCTAGGCACCCGGAACCAGGTCTAGGTTTATACTGGCCAAGCGTGCTCAAAACCTGTTTGTTGATGCTGATACCCTTTTGCATCCCATCACCACCCTGTTAGTATAGGGATTGTGAAGAGGTTCTTGGTTCACCAAGTTGTTAGCATGAAAAAGATGAACGAAAAAGGGATGTTAGACCGCAAACGCTTCTATGCCAGCTTAGTGCCTTATGTTCGTTCTCAGAAGGACCTATTGGAGATAGGGTATTGGCTTTTGCCAACGAGATTGCTCGTCAAGTAGTAAAATCAGCCACGCCTGCTACTCTTTTGTTCGTAAAAAAGTTCGTCTAGTCAAGTTCTGACCAATTTCGAAAACGTTAATGTGTTTTTCCTCAACTTGACGGTATCATAAAAGAAAGAACAACACAAAGACCAGACCTATGTTTTGAATGGTGTTTTTGTTATGCAAAAACAGTTTGGTGAGAAAATCTCTGTGGTCGTTGTGGGCGTTGTGTGTGGGGGGGGGTTGGGTGTTTGGGGGGGGTGCCCCCCCCCCCCGTGTAACGTGGTTTTGGCCCCCCCCCCCCCCCCACCCCCGTGGGAAGTACCATATTTACGGGGACCATTTCAAAAAAAAAACATATCCAGCTGCTAATGTTACAATTTTTCAACAGAGTTAAATGGATTTGGGGGAACAGATTTTTGATGAATGGAGGCGGAATATTGAACAATTTTGTTCTTGATAACAAGAAACCTGTGGGGGGGGGGGGGGGGGGGGGAGGGAAAAACAAATAGAGAAGAAAATCTTTTAATATAAATGACTGCTTAAATTGCTGAGTGTTTAGAAAAAGATATTTGCTCCTATTGTGCTTACATTCGTATTGTTGTGCCCCTAGTTCGAACTGCCTGTTGTGGACGATCTTAGATCTGCATGGGGAAAGGGAACACACTAAAGTCTTGAACTTGAAGCTGAGATTTCAAAAAACAGAAACAGCTAATTATGAATCTGAGAAACGTTTTGCATTTCTCGAACAGTATTAATGATAGTTTGCAACTTATATTTCTGAACTATAACATGTGCCATAGTCCACTTCTAGTGCCTCCAATGCAATTTTTGAAAAGTAACAAGTTAAGACAACAACTTCAAGGAAAGCTGACACTATCAGGGAATATAGATGCTAGATCAAACATCATGAAGGAGTTGATGTAGGTTCCACTGAAGGTAGTTGTGACCAACAAGCATTAGAAACTGACAGAATTCAGTTGAAAGATACGATTACCTCCCTTAGGATTCAGCTAGATGGCCTTAAGGTAGAAAACGTGAGTCTGAAAAAACGGTATGATGAACTGTCAAAGGCGAATACTCACTCACGTACTGCGTACACTGAGAATACCAAGCTGAAAGCCCAAGTGACTGGTACAACAAGTAGTGGACCTTCAACCTCTGAGACACCCAAAGTGCTTGCTCCAGGAATGTACAACTTAGGTTCTAAGTATATTCCACCACCCAAACGTGCTAACTGGGTCAAACCAACCCCGTTACCTAAGAAGAGGCAAGTAACTTTCAGTGAACCTCCCAGACTTTCACTCAAACCAACTCAAAAACCAGTAGTGCAACCTAATAAGCAAACTAACGTGTGTGTGCCTATATTCAGGAGTAATTCTTTCTGGAGCCAGACAAAATGTGCTAAGAGAGCCCCTCGGAATCATAGTTCTTTGCCGGTTAAGAGTGCGAATGCAAGGAGAGTAGAAGCCCACCATAGGACTTTGAATAAAAAGAATCGTGTTGATTCTAATTTGCTTGTTAAACATTCTGTTTCTGTTTCAAATTTGAACAATGTTTGTGGTGCATGTAACAAATCTTTGGTTTTTTGCAAATCCTTACTGAAATGTTTGGTTATGTTGTGATGGTACTGTAATGTTAAACCCTACCCGGACTAAGCGTTTTAAAACGCCAACCATAAGAAAGAATTGGAAAACCCATTAAAAGAGTTGGAAACGATTAGAAACTGTGTACTAGCAAAGCCTCAGTGGAAAGCCACTGGACTGCATTTCTCTTATTTGAGAAAAGCATCTTTAACAATGATATGGAATCTATGATCAGCCAATAGAATACCCCCGAGTGGCTAGTTTAGCCCCAAACTAAACTATGGTCTTAGGTTTGCTGTTATAAACTTATTGATCGACAGGCAGGTTCCAAAGGGATTCTGGTTTTTTGCTTGTTAACTTAACCGGACTTTCAGGGCATCTATCACCGTAAATGTTTGTGTTATCGCAGGTAGTACAAAATTGTTCTATGGTACTGTGACTTGGGATGTCAAGACATATGACGGTGACTCGTGGGTTTATAACTTTGTCGAAAAGGTCATTGGTTACAGTGAGATTTTGGCAACGATGTATATGCAGCTATCATTGGTATGGTGATTATAACAACTGGTGACATATATCTCTCGGTTATTATGTTAAGGACTCAAGCACAACCTATTTCTCAGTAGGACAGTTTTGTGATGGAGGTTTGAGTTGCTATTCCGCAGCATTCTTGTCACTCCGCAACTTCTATATGGTGGTTTCTACTCAAAGGTTCACGGGACAACCAAACCTGTACTCATCTCACTGAATGATATGATGTCAGCTTCACCATTTTGCTGCTTCACAAAAGACTCTTCCACGAAGTCTTGGTTTATGGCATGTCGGTTGAATCATCTGAATTACAGGACACTGAACGAATTGGCTCGGAAAAATCTAGTCAGAAGGATTACCCATGCTGAAATATGACAAAGACCATTTGTGTCCATCTTGTCAGCTAGGTAAAAGCAAGAAAGCATCACATCCATAAAGGAAGGAAAAACACCAATATTGAGTTCTCCATACATACATTATGGACCTCTTGCGGGACCATATGAGAACAGAAAGTATCAACGGAAAGAAGTATGTTTTAGTGACTAGTGGATGATTCACCAGATTGGGGTCTGGTAAGTTTCTTGACACACAGGATGAAAAATCCTCATGCGATTGAGGAAGTTTATTGTGAAGGACTCAACGAGCCTAAATGCAACTGTATCGCTTCGTCGACGATAATGGATGGAGTTTGTGCATAAGACCATAGAGGATGGTTTGAGAGTGTTGGTTACTTTTCATGAAACGAGGTACCTCGGTCTCTCACACAGGACGGCCGTTGTCGAAAGACGGAACCGAACTATATGGAAGATGCTCATTACTATGTCATCTTTGCAAAAGCTCCACTGTTCCTTTGGGCTGAAGCTGTAGCCACTCGCGTGATTATACTCGTAATCTATCTCTTGTACACACGCTTCACGAAAAAACAAATTATGATGTGAAGCGGAAAGAAACCTAATCTAATACTTCGAGTATTTGGATCCCTGTGCTATCCTACTCAATGACTAACGATGACGTTGTAACTCAAGGCAAAAGCAGTTATACGGTATATTTGTTGGTCATGGCCCACAAAAAGGCGTACCGAATATGGCGTCAAAGCAACAAGAAGCGAAGATTAAGGAAAACGTTTCATGTGGCCTTCGATGAACTTACCGAGGTTTTGACGTCTGTTCAAACCAGTTCAGGCTCGACCTGACATATGACTTATGTGGCTAAACAGTACCGAACTCGAATTACTGCTTTACAGTTAGGACGCAGCCGTTTCTGCTCTAGTAAAAGACCCAGAACCAACTAGTGGTTCCCTTCCTACAAAGAAAAAAGGTAGACGATTTGTTTCATGGTTTGATGATGATGGGTTGTTCTGATTACCTTCCGGTTGTTTCCGTTTACTTCCGGTGCATGTTCCTGCTGCCCGGACCCCGATGAATGCATAGGTTCACCCTTCCACAACAGTTATCTCAGAAGGCAGCTCTGCAGTTACTGAATGCCTTTTGCCTCATCAAATAACTTTACAGACACTAGTGATTCTGATGTAGAAAACATGTTCGAATCATGTGACAGTAATGTGCTTTATTACTCTATAATGATCTGAAAAACAGTTCAGAAGCAATCTTCATCCAACTCTGTCAATATCGAGTTACTCCCAACAACAATTACCTCTTGTGGCAAAAGTGGACTCAAGAATCCGCTTGAAAACATTATTGGGGTAAAAGATCGCTGTCTACTACCAGGAAACAGCTGGAAACGAGCGATGTGGTGTTTCCTTCAATGAAATCTTTAACTCATGTTGAACCAAAGACTTACAAGCAAGCCTTAGAGCACTCGTGCTGGATTGAGGCTATGCAGGAAGAAATTCATGAGTTTGAGCGTCTAGATGTATGGATACTTGTACCCTGTCCAGATAATATTCTTATCATCCCGCTCAATGGATTTTCAAAATTAAAGTTGTATGAATAAGGAGACGTCTTGAAGAACAAAGCTCGGTTAGTGGGCGAAAGGTTATCGTCAGGAAGCTGGTATTGATTTTGAGGAATCATTTGCTCCGGTTGCTAGATTAGAAGCGATAGCTCTTCATGGCTAGCAGCGGTTATGACATGGTATATTCCAGATGGACGTGAAAAAGCCTTCCTCACGGACGAATTGAAATGAGTTGTCTATGTTAGTCAAACCAGAAGGAATTTGTAGATCCAGAGATCCATCGCATGTGTACCGGACTCAAGAAAGCTCTCTATGGGCTCAAACAAGCTCAGTGCATGGTATGACAAGCTATCAGCGTTTAATAATCAGTAGGATTTACAAAAGGGTGGTCGATTCCTTACACTCTTCACGAGATAAAACAGGCAAACATCTCCCTACTGTACAAATCTATGTAGATGAGAAAACAATAAGCTTCGGAAAATTACTTTTGAATGTAGATAAAAAGAGTAAATTGCAAGAATCGTCCTTGTTGTTTGACCAAATTGTTTAAAAAGTGGATTTAAAGCTCGTAAGAGAGATTTATTGGGGCTAGATGGGTGTTTCATGTCTAAACCATATCCAGGACAGATTTTAACTGCAGTAGGAGTTGATCCAAATAATGGAACTTATCCTTTAGCTTATGCAGTGGTTGAGGCTGAAACAAAAGACTCTTGGAATTGGTTTCTTGATTGTCTAGGAGATGACTTGGAGCTAACCAGAAATTCAAACTTCACTTTCATATCAGATAGACAACAAGTACTAACTAGTTCTCACTTTTACTATATTGTTTAGTGGCTATTATGCATTTTTTACAGATTTTGTGATAATAAGAAATGTATCAAGTGTAAATTGATTATATTAGTGAGACAAAGGAACCCGAGACTGCCGCTCATATCAAGTGTAAATTTGAACTTACTATGTGCTAATAAGAATGTCCATTTTTCAATCATAGTGTTTGGCAAATACTGTCAAATACTTAAATAGTAGATTATTGGTTTATCCCAACTTTAAACACTTGAAGCGATCCAAACACTATCAGAGGTTTGAAAAATGATTGGGAGGACTAAAGAATTGACTAATTTCATGCCCAAACTTGTGTGTTAGTGTTTTATCGGTTTGTGAAATAGAGAGTCCCAACCAGGATGCTGCCATGCATGTTTAGGCATGAAATTATGCACATCTTTAGGTCTCCTTATCATTTCTCCACACGTAATGAGAAATGACTAGGGACTAAAGATGTGACTAATTTCATCCCTAAACTTGTGTGTCTGGTTTGTGTATGTCTCTTAGCTGCAACCCACACGAAATGAAAAAAACATGATGTATTTAATGAAAACATAATGTGTTTAATAACGTCTAGTCTTAATATTTATAATTTTCCGACTAACCTATCTAAACTAAATACTAACGAGTAGTGTACCCGATCGAATGTAGGTAGTTTAATGGTAAATATGAGTCGTTTATAAGGAGTGAATGGACTTAAAGTTATTTCCTAAGGCTCAATTGCTATTTTTGAGGGGGTTTTAACGTGAGAGGTTAGCATGATTTTGTGTTTAAAATCAAATAACTAAATTAAACTAATAAAGCGATTAAAAGTATGAAGTTGTGATCAATCGTTTAGAAATAGTGTTAACCGCATTAATCTTACAATGTCTAGTTTAATCCATGCTCGCATTAGTGCAAAGATTCCGTTCTTTAAGTCGGTGTACTAATATTAATAAGGCTCAGATGGTCACATATACCTTATCCTTTAATTTGTGTCATTATGTCTATTTATAGGCTTCTCTGATCAGACCCATGATACGGCGTATCGACTTAAATGGATACGCCGTATTGTGACGTATTTGTAACGACCACATACATTCCTTCTATTGATAAGTCAACATTGACCATTGCATTCAATACGCCGTATCTTACTTTTAGTATCGATACGGGTATGCCTTCAATATGATAAGTGAACTCTTCAGTTACGGCACCCATACGTCGTATCCCTAAAATGTGATATGGCGTATCATCTTGGTACGAGCTCTTTCTTTAGTGTTTCTAGAGCAGCTTAATACGGCGTATCACTAAACGTGGACACGTTGTATCCTTTCTCTTTTGGCAAAATATAGATTTCTTCTTTTTTGCTCCAAATGCATCGTTTTCCATGTCTTTTCGAGAATTGCTCCATAAATGCTAAATATTTAAAAGTAACAAATTAAGTATCAATATATAGATATAATTGTAACATTTGAGCAATATAATGAGCATAAATGATCAATAAAAAGTGTACTTATTTGATCATATCAAATATTCCTCCACTGGACTTCTACTTGTCCTGAAATAGACCTTGGCTTTTTAACAAATAAAAATCTCCCATATGAAAGTTCGAGGCACACTTTTTAAATTAATTACTCAATTAGAAGTACGCATAACCAAACACCTCACCAAACATGTAATGAAAACACTCAAATCACTTAACTAATATATGTGGTAACATTTAGTGGTTCGCTCAGCTCCTCAATCATGACGAGTATTCTATTATAAGCTTGACATGAATATACATCTCCACCACTAGAGTCTAGGAGTGACAAATCTAAAAGGCAAATGGGTTTGACACGTAAGGCTAGTGGGTGTATCATTCTGATATATGTAATCTTTAACAACAACGATACTCGAACAAGGACAAAGTTTCAACAAGTGAACAAAGTGCCAAGTGATTGCTCAACCTTTACCCAAGCACGCTAAAGGTTATAAATGTAACCTTCACCTTATAACATAACTCAAACATCAAAGTGACAAAACCACAACTGAACAAGAGCCAAGTGATTGTTCGGCCTTCTAGATTAAGCATGCTAATGGATAAGATTAAGAAATAAGGATAATAAGAATGATTAAAGTAGGATATAGACATGAGAAACATTTATAATTGGTGTAAAGTTAAAAATAAACAAAACAAATAGATATAATCTCAAAACAAACCAATTAATACTAGTTACCTTCATACTACTACCCGAACAAGATACTTTTCATCGACTAACTCACTCTTTAACACAAAAAACGCACGCTTTATGGTAACACGAATTAGACTCAAAGATGACTCGATCAACAAACAGTCATACCTAGTTGGCCCAACCAATCAACCAAATCTCATCCATCCCAATATAATACAAAACGGTGAATACGACCATAATATAATAAAGTTACTATGTTGGTAAATATATGACCAACTATAAATATATAACAAAAATCTATAATCTTTTCTTTATAGAACGTACCAAATGATATTCGTCATAAAATATATAATCACTTAAGTTTAGACGAAGCGATATCACACAACCTCTCTTTATTTTCTCTTTTCATTTTATGCAAGAGTTAAGTACATTTTGGTCCTCGTGGTTTATATCAAAGTCCACTTTTGGTCTGAAATTCAAAAAAGGTTCACTTTTGGTCCGAAAGTTATAGTTTGTGTCCACTTTTGGTCCATTTTTGACGATTTCGTTAAATCAGTGGGGTAATATTGCATTCTCCTATTTTTTCATGGGTATATTCGTCTTTTCCCCCTTCCCGCTTAATCAAACCCTATAACTTCTGAATAGTCAACTCACCGTTTCGTTTTTCATCCTTATACTTCACAAATCATAATCTTCTCAAAAATCAAAACCCCAATTCCGTGCTCAAAACCCTAAATGTTGCTTTGTGAATGGATGCTGAGACCTAATGGTCATCCATTTGATCCATACGCAGTATACAGTAAGTGACATTTATAATTAGGGTTCATTTACAAATTGGGGGTTCCATAATTAGGGTTCTAATACACATTGTTCTATTTTTTACAGGTAAATTTCCATCTGTATTTTCATTAGAGATACACCATGGTGGTAAGTTAAGTGAAGCACCAAATCGGCTCTACGATGGTGGGGAGGTAAATTGGTTTGATCAAATTGATTATGATGGTTTTTCAGTTGTTGAAGTAAACCATATGTTAAAATGCTTAGGTTATGTGAATCCCACAATGGAGTATTGGTATAAAATGCATGATAAAGATATTCTGTTACAATTAAGTAATGATAAAGATGTCTTGAGGTTTAGTAAGTATGTTGATAGGTGTAAAATAATGCAGTTGTATGTGGTGCACCCAGTTGATAAGCCTAAACCATTAGGGGATAGTGAAGAGGTTGAAGAAACCTTTGACCCATTGTTTTGTGACCTAACCCTGAAACTAGTGAAGTTCCTAGTGAAGTTCCTAATGTGACTGAACCTAGTGAAGTTCCTAATGTGACTGAACCTAGTGAAAGTTTCCTATTGTGGACTTAAACTAGTGAAGTTCTAATGGGCTTCTTGAACTAGTGGATATCCCTATTGATGCTGACATAAGTAATGGTAGTGATATGAGAGTAAAAGACAGTAATTGACAGTGATTTTGATGTGGACCGTTAGAGGATATGGATTTGAAGATGTTGTGAAGTTGACTTGGATGATTTTAGGGAGTATTACGCTTGAAAATGTTGATGAATGTGGTAGTAGGTGTAATGAAGTACCAGTTGAAGATACACAACCAGTAGATACTGAAGTGTTTGAAGATCTAGATTTAGAAGATTTTGATAGTGCAAGTGACCCTGATGATATAGAGTGTAATAGGAAAAAAGCCTTAAGGATGTTAGCTAAAAAGCACAAGCCTGTTAGATGGGAAATATTATAGTGAAAATTTTTTTTGGCCAACTTTTTCTAACAAAGAAAATTGATTTTAAACAGTTGGGTTAGCCGGCTTGCAGTTGAAAATGTAGGAGACAGGTGATGGTTTACAAAAAAATGATAACGATTAGAATGTGGGCAAGTCAGTTACTTGCAACAAATGTGGCCAAGTAGGTCATAACAGCAGGTCTTGCAAAGGTCAAAGAGGTCCACAAGCTTATGCTTCTGTAAGTGCTGCAAGGCCATCAGGCAACCATTCACAAGCTTCACAAGCTTCTGTCACCCCCTCTACACCAACTGTCAGCCAATCACAAACATTTGTTAGGCCTACACCACCTCTTAGGCTAGTTGCACCTTCTGTCAGGCCAAGTGCACCTTCTAACAGGCAAACTCTAACTTTTCTCAGGCTAACTACACCTTTTGTTACTCCAAGATTCACAAAGACATCAGCAAAGAGGATATCATCAATAAAGAAGACTGCTGGTGCAAATGGTAAAGGGAAAAATGTGCAGGAATGAACTTCAAACTTCTGTTAATGATTTGGTTTTTAATTAGTTATGTAAGAATATTATTGTGTGTCTCTTATGTCTTTGTGTAAGCTTTTGGATTGTCAAACTCTAGAATGGAACCTGGTATCAAACATTGTATTGTTTGACTTTTATTAGTCAAACTGTTTTATCTATTGTTAGTAATGGTTCTTATTTATGTCTGCAACAACTGTCTCTTATTTGACATACTTCCCAACAATCGTGTTTACTTTTTTTTATCACTCAACAACTAATACAGGTAGCATTGAACACAAAATTCATAGAAACTGCCATCACATTAACTTCAAAATATTAGGTTCAAAAGATACATTCTTACAATTACTTCACTACCAATAACTTCCCAACTAACTTGAACATTACATCAGTTAACTAGATAAAATACTATGAAAAAGACCCAACTAAAGATCAACATCATCTTCATCTTTCTTTTTTGAGCATGAATGGCAGCAACTTCATCTTCTAACTGCTTCATCACTTGTACAGAACATTGACATGTCTCTTCATAATACCAGTCAATAAAACCATGATTTGAACCCTAACAATTTTTAAATCAAAAATAATTGAAAAATTAGGTTAAATTAATCAATATCTTACCCTTTTAGAACAAAAATAGAATCTTTTTCCTGGGTTCTCTGATGTCCATGAAGTACGAATCACTTCTATCAAGTCGCATTTGTTGCACCTTACCATGTCAAGTTGTTTAGGGTTCTTAGGTGTGTATGTGTGTATGTGCGTGTTTGGGGGTGAAGTTAACCCGTATTATGTAATGGAGAGGGAGAGGTTGAGTGTTATTTATTTTAATAAATAATTAATTTCATAAAACCTAGAAAAGACGAATCTACCCTCAAGTGATATACAGATAAAGGCTCCAATGGCTATATTTAACGAAATCGTAAAAAATGGACCAAAAGTGGACACAACCTATAACTTTCGAACCAAAAGTGAACCTTTTTTGAATTTCGGACCAAAAGTAGACTCTGGTATAAACCACGAGGACCAAAAATGTACTTGACTCTTTTATTTTTCTTTTTTTCTCATTCTTTTTTTATTTTTCTCACTTTTTTTCTTTTCATAAACAATAATATCACTAGGGAAAGTCAGAACTTTACATGACTTCAAAATTTCACTTCACATAATTCATCATAATGATTTTGATACTTTGAAGACTTCAGATGACATCATAAATAGTGAAAGTACACAACATAAATGTACACGACTCTACATACTTTCACATTCTCTATTGCATTGTGCAATATTCCTGACCATAAATCTCTCTAGAAAAGACTAGATAAGAAAACTCACACAAACGCATGCAAAGTGAAATTCATTAACTAGCAACCAACTAAGGGACTTAATCAAAACGATAGGCTAAGGTAATAAGTGTAATGAAACATAAAACATAAAACCTAAACATTTACCTTTCTTCAATAGTCACAATGATTACACCAAGTTATCTCGATGCACAGCTCAATCATGGTGGTCTCGAATAGATATTCAGGTCAAGTTCTAAAGTCTACTACAAGCCATCGACGCACTTACATTTATGTGGAATTTGGGGTAAAATAAGGAAACAGATAGGCTTATATTCCTGATATATGGCAATAAAGGTAATGTGTGCGGGCTATGTGACTACTAATCTACGAAAAACATGTCAAAATTTTAAATTATAGTGGTTTTTCGAAAAAATAACCTAAGGACAAGTAAAATTCTAGTTCTTTTCTCCTTCCCTCACATGAGATGTACAATACCCTCATTGTACAAATAAAACAATTAAAGTGCAGAAAAGAAAAGAAATAGAAACAGAAAACTCCCCTAAGATTTGCTGAGTATGATCCTCCTTTTAAGCTTATTTGAGCATCTCTTTTTGTATTCGGGGTATAGAAACACATCACACCATATTATGATGGCCTACTAAGAATAAAAGATAAATATGGGGTGTGCAACATCAATTGCTGTTGATAGCGTATCAATATTAATGGCCCAAGCCCATTAATAACATGCTCAGATCAAAGCCCAATACAATAGCACATTAGTTAATCACCTAGTGATGCCTCACTTACAAACCCAAGCCACACCTCGTAACTTACCCCCTGCGCATGAGTACCCATGTAGGGGATCGTTGTCTCACCGATGTCACTAACGGTTAGGATGTACCATCCGACACGGGTGCAAAATCGAAACTAAGTTCTACGAGCCACGGAGAATGGTCACACATGTCCTCATTGTCTATTGTCGGATGATTAATGTGTGGCCTCCTTACAGTCATTTGATCACTCCCTAAACGGTTTACCTCTAAACTCTAATGCTTCCCTATAAATAGAAAGCATTCCCAACTTCAAAAGGTGAAGTTCTTTCACTTGGAATCAAACCGTTACACACAGTAATTCCCACACATTAAAAAGATGATTTATTCAAGTGTTACCCGAGCTTCATAATCCTTATTATAACCATCGAGTCCTTACCGTTCAACAAGGTAAACCAAGCAACACAACGATCCTAAATCCTTTCTTTAACACGCTTTACATTCCTTATGTAAAGATGGCACCATTCGTTAAGGAAATGATACAAAACAACCACAAATGTTAAGCTTTTTTGCGACTTTTCATAGCCACAAACACTTAGAACACCCTCTCTTTTCTTCTTTCACTTTGTTTCTCAACAAAAAATGACTAGTGACACACCCCTCAAACTCTATAAAATAACAAAAAAACACTTTGGATCCCTCTAAGTGGAAAACCTCACTCATCTTGAGGAAAACAAACGCATTTCGAAAAACAAGGAAAGAAGACTCACAAAAAACCAATTATGGGAGGTGCATGCAACACATGACCATGTCAGCTTACATACAACACCCTCTCATAACGAGCGCCAAGCTCCTAAGCTTACTTTTCAAAGTACAGTCTCTTCAACAAATCAAAAAGTTGGATAACTTAGGGTCCCAAGATATCGTCTTGGAGAAGCAACCTCTATGGGTTCAGGTTAAACAAGGGGCTAAGGCCCAGGGTTAAAAAAGGAAGCAAGCAAAGCTTCATCAAGGCTACGCCGACTACTTCGGCTCTCTTAAAACAACTAGAAAAAAAAGTTGGCTAGTTTCTAGGTAAACGCAAACCCACTTATCTATTTTTTTTATCAAATTCCCATTTACCTGTGAGCCCTAGTGCATTGCACCCTAGCCCTGACATCTGGCTAGCATACCTATAGACCTAGTTCCTAGAGACACCTTGGAACTATCACCTTCCTCGGGCCCCTAGAGTAGCATTTTCCCTACCGCAGGTAGACTAATCGCAAAATTCCTCGCAAGGGGACTCAACAACATTGCCTTAGATCACTAAACCCTAATCATATGAGGTATGACACCCGCAGGGTACAACCCATCACATAGGCACCCAAACAAGCACACCTTAGGAACACACCTAGGGTCGTAGACATGCAAGGGGTAAGGCTGAATGAGGACATTCCTAAAAACAAGTATGGAGTGTTTACATTTACTTTAATGGTTTATTACCCTATAAGAATTTCTTACACATTATTCTAAGACTTGTTATTTTGTCACCCAAAATTAGAAAATTAATATGAGAACATGTTCTTGAATCCATATGTTTGCATGTAACCTCAACTATCTAAAAGAACTAATATCCGATGGCATTCTTGCATCACCGTTATATAAAAGCATCAAATGTAGGTTATTGAGGTTTGAGTTTTTGTAAGGAATTTAAGGTCGAACGGGCGATATAGTTAACTGTTTGGGTTAGTGTATGCTTATGACGATTATTAAAGCCGTATACCCACGGGATATGATTGTTTTGCCTAACTCATATGAAATAGTGAGGTTATGGTATGATGATAATCTTGGATATCTTCTCAACGTATATGTCCACTTTCAGAATAAAGTATTTTGACCCTACAATGCTAGAGTTTCACGAAATCCGTATTGTGATAATTAAAAAATACTCAGTTTTTAGGCACAAGAATACTATGCAAGAACAAAGAGGAATTGTATGAATTCTTGTATGTTAGAATGAGACCAAATGATATGTTATAAATAGATTATTTTGACAGTTAAAAGGTTAAAAACCAACGGTCACACCTGTAACATCCAACGATCACAATGGTCAGGAAATAGGAGGGAAAAACTGGTAAGTAATTTGGAGCATCAAATATACCGTTTGTGTCGGGGCGCTGCCGAGACCCAGCTAGGCGTTGCCCTTTACCCTGCCAGCGGCGCCGCCTCTTGACCCTGCAAGGGGCGTTGCCCCTTCCCCATAATGATTGGAGAAAAGGAGGGAAAAACGGGTAGGTAATTTGGAGCACCAAATATACCGTTTGGGTAGGGGAATTGCCTCAGACCCAATGAGGGGTTGCTGACCCCGTAAGGGGTGCTGCCTCTTGACCGCATAAAGGGCATTGCCTCTTGACCCTGTAAAGGGCATTTCCTCTTGACCCTTGATTCAACCTTTTAATTATATATATATATATATATATATATATATATATATATATATATATATATATATA